>NW_019290889.1:0-102050 GCF_000500325.1 Leptinotarsa decemlineata | reverse complement strand
CCGGAAACCGGTCTGCAAGTGTGTTCCAATAATTGAAAATCTATTGCGGCAGTTGTATCGCCAACAGCATATGCAGGAATAACTTCTGTGAAGAATCCTGCACTGACACCAGTCGAATATAATCCAACGCCCTTCGTGGTATTAGCCAGGGGAGTAGTTGTTTTCTGGTAGGTGTCAGTCCATTAACCTACTGTGTAGACTGGCCTGAACGAATTGTTCTTTTAAATGATTTGATAATATTTTTCGTTCGTTCTCCACCAGTTTACAATCTTCGGTATCGACATGTAATCTCGGTTTGGTAAAAATCAATCTTTATATTATACTTGATAATGGGCTCAAACCCGAAACCGGTCGTATAAATAAAATCTATCAGTGATATTTAGACAAAAGTGTTTTTATTCATTTCATTTAAGCAATCTTGAGGTGTTGAAAAGGTAGCTAGACTCTCTCTGATTGCACTTAGTTTGATACTTGAGGACACCTTTACCTGTTTTTTTTTATAAATCTATTCTAAGGGATGAAAAGGAGTCGGGACCCTCTCATGGTTCAAACACTCATAACCTCGACTCGGTTTGAGACTGTCCGGTTCGGGATCGGTCTCGAATAAATGCGGCTCGGCTCGAAAGTCGGTAGGATTCTGAGCCGAGCTTTGACTTGGGCTCCAGTACATCCCTACTTTATATGCACCTCCCTTTCTGATGTTATATTTTACAGCACCGTACGTCCGTAAAACATTAAATTTAAACTATTTGCCATCGCCGATGGTTTGTCTAGTTTCAAGCACAGAACCAGAGTGAATGCGCTTCTACTCTAGAAATTTCACGGCATTCTTGAATACGAGTAAAAAACAACTTGTTGATTAAAGTTAATACATTTGAAGTGCTTCAATATCACTAATATTGTTCTGAAGATCTATTCAAGATTAAGAAACTGGATTCTTTTTCATGAATTCAAGCAAACGCAAGTTCATGAATTGAGTTAAATTGATGATATAGTGCAGCATGATTGAAACTCGAATATATCAACAGAAATTTAGCACTTTCATTGTTGTTGAAGAGCTTCATGCACTGTAGCGAAATGCATGAAACTATTCAAAATGAGATAAACTTTTTCGGATTTATTCCACAGTATATTCATTTGGATTGAACTTTTTAATTGTAATTCAAATATGTTTTGTTTCAGGTGGACCGAAGAAAAATGACAAAACTTCTACCACAGAATCAAGTGAGTTAATGTTTTGAAGTTGCATTTACCAAGTACAATAGTTGAAATCATTAAAAATTTTTATTGAAAATCAATCCCACCAATCTTATATGAGCACGTTATTGAACATATGGTAAACATTTTGCATACATCTGTAGCATTAGGTACTGTTTGATGCAGGTGAAAATGTTATTCAATTTAAGATATATAGAGGATAGAAAATCTCGTCTGATGTTGAAATAGAAATGTTTTTAGAAAATCTTAACGGCTGTTATATCAGGCAGAACCATAATGACATAGATATACAAATAAAATATTTTTCAATCACACTTGAACTATCGCTAGTGAAGCACAGAAAAAAGTTTTTTCGGTCTTCAATTTAGACTTTTTTGATGGAATAATTTTTCCCTAATTTTTGGGTAAAATATAATTATATACAGGGTCCTGCAACAGTGGCGCGGTGTTCCATATCTCTATATAGGAAGCAGATAGGAATCTAATTTTCTATAATATTACCTTATTGCTCGAGCTCGACAAAATAAAAATATTGGCGGTCACACAGGGTGTTCGATTTTTTCTGGGCGGATCCCAACTGTGTCTTTTTAAATGGCAACCTATATTTTTTATCGCTTTTTCGGTTTCTTCATAGAAAATAAAATAAACTTTATGTATATCTGCACTTCGAAAATATTGACGGTTTTCGAGATATCTAGCATGACAGGTTTTTTTTTCCAATATTCGTCACTCAGAATATTTGAAATTATAAAGTGGTGCCAAGTCCAGTTGAAATTTTTTTTTGGTCGAATATTCTACATTGGTAACTCTCTCAAACGATATATCTGAAATCGACCTGTGATATACAGGGTATGAAAAACCGCTTGCCAAATATTGTAAATGAAAATTTGCAAAATCTTCCTTANCAACGTGTGTGTATGAGATATCAACGAATTTTTTATTCGTTTGAAAAACCTATTGATCCCGTTATGTGTTATATAATATTGTTCAAATATCCATCACGGCTTCCCTGGGTGGACCGCATCCGAAACGTCCAATTTGCTATGACTCTGGTGCATAAATCAAGCTGAATTTGACCGATGGCATAGGTTATGTTGGCTTTGAGGACCGCTGTGGTTTGTGGCTTATCCGCATACATCTGCGACTTGAGAAAACCGTACAAGAAAAAGTCCAACGGGGTTAAATCGCACGATCTCGGTGACCCGTTCACATCACCTCCTTGTGAGATAACCATACCCTTGAATCGCTCGTGCAGAAAATCCAATGTGGCATGAGCTGTGTGGCACGCAGCGCCGTCCTATTGAAACCACATGTCGTTGTCCAGATCATCCAATTCAGATCAAAAGAAGTTGGTCGCGACTATAGGTCGCACCAACCGACCTATAGTGCTCGCCGTTGATAGTGATGGCCTGTCCAACGTCGTTCTCAAAGACATACGGACCAATGACGCCGCTAGCACAAAATCCACACCAAACAGTGACTTTTTCGGATGCATTGAACGCTCTTGGATCTTATGTGGATTGATATCGTCCCAAATTCGACAATTTTGTTTGTTCACGTACTCTTTCATCCAGAAATGGGCCTCATCGCTGAAGATGATTTTTGATGAAAATTAGGGTCAGTACCTGGGTCAGTTGAATTTTGTACGGGTGCAGGCCCAAGTCACGCTGCAAAATTCGCCAAAGGCGAATCTGCAAAACGCCGAGTTCTTGTGAGCCTAGGATTGCTTAGGATTCTCCTGCACGCTCTGAACGAGTGGAGGACCCTATACAATGAAAAAAATAACATTGTGGAGTATATTCTCCATATCTAAAATAATGAGAGTTCAAATAAAGTTGATGTAGGAATCAACATTCTAATATGGATTGAAATGCTAATCATCTAATATGTTAATCGTTTATTTTCGATGTTAAAAATAGTTGATTTTCAGTTACCTTTGTTTTGAACTGTTCTATTCAATTTTTGAGGGTTTCCTGTAGACCTGGTTAAATATTGATGTTTGTTTTACGAAGGAGTTGTCAATTTTGATAAATAAGAAGCCAGTACGTAATTCATATTCCTCTTTCGATTACGTATTCAACTATATAAAAATATTTGAACCATTGCTGCAAACAGTTCAACATCCTACACGAACGATGATATGTCGTTAATATAGGTCTTATTTCTTATGGTGCCATTCCTAATAGAGGTCCGACGATAGACAGGGAATGCTCATAAGATGCACCTTAAGGTGCGTATTTACCAAAAAAAGCCAGCATGAGCGAGCATTCGTGTATGTTTGCTCATGTTCGCTTGTGTTTGCTCGACATATTGATGTCTCGTCCATACCAGAGCGAATATCTTCAAGTTTGTAGTCGTAGTTGATCCATCTACTTTGTGCGAGCACCTTTTGGTGTATCGCCTTCTTCTCGATCTTTTCTGAACGCGAACAAGAGTACGTTCGCTCGCTCGCTAGTCCGTACTCACCAGACGATTATTGATGCAGAATGCTCGTTCACTCTTGTTCGCTCGTACTCGCTTTTTTGGTGAATACGCACCTTTAAGCAGAAGGAAGAGCACCTCGTCGAGCAATCTTCGCCTATCTTATTACACATTCACGCAGTGACACAACAATGCTCGCATATAGTCGAAGAACAGGGTTTTATTTAGGTAGTTGCTGTATACAGGGATACTCTGTCCGTTCAACCAACAGAGTGCTCCAAAACATTATCATGCATGGTACACGTGATCTCCCAGTCAATGCTGCTTGAACAGAGTCGCACCAAGGAAGGATATAGTTTTGGTAATCATATTTCTGTCTTTAAATGCTCTGTATTGTCAAGGCAAACAGTCGAGAAATTGATATGTTGTATTTTGTTCAAAGGCGAAGAAATATGAAATGTATTTATTTATCAAAAATATGATCTCGAATGTATCTCGAGAGTAATATGCAGCTACAGTTTTTTCAATAATATGTTCCAATTCGACAAGTGTTTCGATCACCAAGTGATCATCTTCAAGAGAAAGATTAAACAGTTTAATCTTCTTCCTCTTGGTGTTGGGAAAAACTCCAGTAATATTCTGGGAAATATTGTCAGTCGTTTCCACAGTTTGAATGGGTGAAGCTACGGCAGAGATATCTTTGCTACACATTTCCGAGACTTCAAAAACAGATATAGTTGGAAAAGTGGAAATGGTCTCTGCGCTGTTATTAGAACTGTCGGTAGTTGACCTTGTCCTATTATTTTATTTTTCGATTTTTCTAGGACGTCCTAGAAAAGTGACTTCTATAGGAGGTTATCAATTTTTGACAAATATAAAATCTACGAAACGAAATGTTTTGAATACCACATGCACAGTGGCGGAACCAGAAAATAATTTTGGGGAAGGCACAGTTCACAACCCAGAGTATTATAATAATAATAGATGAATTTATTGACCGCAGAAACAACATGTTACAATACAGAGAACAAATACAAATTTGTGAATAGGATACAAGATTGAACAGAGTTTATTCTTTCCCTTGCACCCTACAAAAAAGGGCTTAAATGGTAATTCTGATATTCAAATAAAGAGGTGAGATGAGGCGGATATCGATATAAACATAAGAATTCTACAAATATTCTAGCTATTGCCTACAAAATATTCGTGTAATATTGTTTGTTCAGAAGATGTTCTTGCAGGCAGTACCTGAAACTGGAACGGCTTTTCTTGTTCAGAATGTGACGGATCTACCTGAGAAAAGACAATGATATGTTTAATCAAGCTGAAAATTCATTATATTTTTCAATATTTCAAAAAGTACAGTTTTCAATTAAACTTTTGAGTAAGCTCAGATAGGCCTTTGTTAACATTGTGTATACATTTTATGGATGGGAAGTCAACCGCTTCTTCTTTCTATTTCATCCTTTGGCACTCTTAAACAATGTATCAGAAGTTTTAGTTGTTTAAAGGGAAACAAAACCAATTTCCGTACATTGTGCTGAAAATAATAAACACTTCGAAGATCTATCGAGAACACGAGAACACGAAAAATCGGTGAAAAAGACGAAAATATTAAGTGGCTACGAGAATATGTTGTCAAGCTTATCTTTGGTTTCTTTAAAAAGAATTACTGTAGGGTAGGCCTGCTTACCTTTTCTTTCCTCCACTGTCACTCATCTTGTATCAGCACAAACCACTAAAGACACTTTTTACTTTTTCACCATAAACAGGGCGGTACAACTATGATGATACACCTATTCAAAAAAAAACTTTATTGTGAAATATTCACGAAACAATTTTACAAATGACTCGTTCGGGCGTGTCTTTACTAACTTCAATGATTTATATTCATATTTTACAATTTGAAGTAGGTACCTATATTTCAAGTACGTGAGTTTTACATAGCTAATTAATGTTTTATGTGTACCTGAGTTTGTAATGAATGAATTGACCTGAGCTTGTCTTAAATTTTCCCAAAATGTCACCAAATTGTATCTAGTGTAATTTCAATCCTATGGGGGAGCACGTGCCCCTGTCCCTTAGATTTGCCACTGCACATGCTTGATAAGGCATAACACAAGGACTATTAATTGGAAAGTATCATAGCGGATACGTCCGTTCACTCATACCACTAAACAACCAATTATTTCAAGGCGCATGTTTGTCGAAAATTGTATACCAAGCAGGTATTACGATTCCATCTGAAAGGATTTCAAAACAATACTCTGGAAATGCCTGACAAACATTGAGATTACATTGTTTTATGAAAATCATATACGCGAAAAGATAGCAACTACATTTAAAAGGATTTTTTTGAATGATGCAACTAATTTTCTTTCATTTTCAGTATTTCAATATTATTATAAGTCACAAAAAAAGTTTGGAACTTGATAAATCCTATTTAATTATATGCGAGCGCTTTCGACAGCTGGTCGTGGTGTCATCATCTAGTTTGAGTAGAGCCTAGATGATAATAGTACGGAGGCGCTATGGCTATGAGGCACCATCAAAATCCAGAGTATATCGCTAGTACAGTGAATTCAGTTGTGGTCGTAGTTCGGTCTCCGACGAATTCCCTGAAGCTCAAACAAAATCGGCGGTTGTCCTACAAAACATAATACAAGATCGTCATGTGACATTGTGTGAGATAAAAGCATCATCTTTGCACAGTAGTTCCAATTCGATACATTCGATTCTGCATAAACACTTATTTGTAAAAAAAATGTTCTCGTTGGATACCCCATAATTTATCGATCGCTCCAAAAAGGCTCGCGTCAAAAGGAAATGATCAAAAAGTTCGACCGTGGTGCTTCAAAGGATGTATATCAAATCATTGATATATGCGTTTGAGCCGGAAACAAAACGGCAACCAATCGAGTGGTTATTCCAAGACGAGCTGAATCCAACAAAGCGTCCTACACACATGTGCAACTGGTTCGCCAAACTTAGTTCTCACGAACCATGTTCGTCAGTTGTTCCCCTGTGTGAGGTGTTTAACGGACCAAGATCACCACAATTTCTCAGAACTTGATCTCCCGTCGAATTGAAAAACATTTGTTCGGTTTACCGGCAGGGAACACCAAGTTCGTCTGTGTGTGAAAGAGGGAAACCATTGTTCGTCATTTTCCACAGTGCTTGTGATAATATGGCGCTTGGAAACTTCAAATCCTCCACGGCGATGTTCGGCCGATATCGACGTTCTCATGTGAGTTGTTTTGATATGTAGAGAGTGTCACAAGTTCCAATAAATAATAGCATTCCGTTCTGGTTTCTGTTGGGAAATTGGTGTGATCTTTCGAACTATTCTCTCCAAAATGATATTAGAGATTGAGGTGAGACCACGAAGCCACTGCTTGGTCCATTACCATGTTGTCTTCTTTTTCATTTTAAAACCCTCAACATCATATAATACAACAATAGCAGCTGCAATCTTGAAGGACCTCATTCCAACTGCTTGAATGGGACTGGTGAAATGGCGAACCGTTTTCCACATTACCCTTCACTGTGTGTGTGGAGTGACAAACTAAGAACTTGGTTCGCCAAGCCAAGTTAAGCGAACCAGGTTACCAAGCATGCAGGCTGCCTAAAATCTTTCGTGAAAGAAGCACGGCTAACCAAATGGTCGCCTTTTTTTTGTCACTGTTTCGCTTGACCAACGTAGAACGGTCAACTCCAAGTCGTCGACGACCATTTGTTCGCTGGGTGTCTTCAGAGAAATTTTGAAACTAACCGCCGAAGATGAATCATTCTCCATCATGGCAATGCGATCTCCCACATATCTCGTCAATTAGATGAATTTTTGAGCCGTCAAAATATTGAATTGATGACTCGTTCTCCGTACAGTCCTGACTTCTTTTGGTTCCCGAATATTAAAAGTAAACGGCGTGGTCAACGATTTACGAGCACCGAAGAAGCGGTGAAGCATTCAAAAACAATGTTTTGGAGGTGTCTCGAAAAGAATGGAAAAACTGCTTTGACAAATGGTTCGAACGAATGCAAAAGTGTACTGATCATCAAGGGAAATATTTCGAAAAACAGTTGGGTCATTTTCATTATAAAATGTTTGCTTTTATCTGCTTCTCCCGAAATGATTATTTACTATGCTTCTGTATCCACTTTCAGTTTTCTTGTGTACAACGTGCGTTCTTCCTGAATACCACAATAATTCTCCTAATACTGTTTCCAATGAAATGTCTATGTATGTATTGTATCAAACGGTAAGCTTCATTTGATTCATCAACGTCATTTTATTGTTCAAAATACATTTCAAAGCACCAGACACTGATTATTTCACGATTATTCACTGGTTTACTTTAGATAATGATATTGTCACTGGCTTGAACCCTCTACGAACTGATTTTAGAACTAACCTGCTATCAGAGTGACCTACCTGTTCATATAACACGAAAACTTTCTGAAAATCCTTCGAAATTTTGAGTAGATATTCAACCGACATACAATGACACATTCACTCTCGTTTCTTCTCTTGGTATCCTGATTTAAACCTTTTCACAACGCGGTTATTAGATACTTCGACGAACCATAAGTGATTCCAACCCTGTATTGATATATTCCATCGCTGCTTAAACAATTTCATTAGTTTTATTATTTTACACCAAAAGCATTCAACAATTGTTCAATATCGCAACAAAATTTATTTCGAAAAGTCCCTGTATTTGATATTTGAGACGGAGTATGATGATATAACTTGATTTGTTGAATTGTATGTAGAGGAGTGGTTCACTGACTTCTTTTGAATGCATTTTCATAATTATAAAATTTCAACATAATCAGCGTCAGAACTGGTAAAAGTTTGGAATCTATACCTTAGACTCAATACCGGATGAATTTAGTAATATCATTCGAAGGTCACTATCAGATGTATATTGTCATTGCCACAAAAAGCTGCATTCCATGCGGAAAGAAGACAACATGAAACTAGTGAATCAAACTTCGTTTAACGTATTCAAAAAAACGCAACACGTGTTACAAAACACGCCATACAATAGCTTCTTCGGAAGTGTCTTCACTCCTAACTTCACTTCCTAACCTAACTTCACTAATTATACACTTGTCATGGAAATTTGTACCGCTTCATTTTTTCAAAAGTATCATCAACAAAAGAAGAATTTCTAGGAAAGAAGGTTGAACAAAAATAATAGTGCTCATACTCATCTTCTATTTGTATAACTGATACACCTCTACATATAACAGAGATGCTTTTAAGATACTGGATTTCCAAGAAAAATATCCTTTTTTTGTTCAACATGTTATGAAATTATTTATGTGGCACTACTGACGACGACCTAGGAGGATGAAATGAAAACAGTTTTCTTGACGTCCAATATATCAGATCTGATGCAATCACCCCTTTGGGAATTTCCCAGGAGTGGCTTTTCTGAAACAAAAACAACTCGGAATGAGTCGCCATCTATTTCTCATGACAAACTGGGTACAGAAAAAGTACGGATAACATAACGGGAAATAGACTTGTTCGTTGAGTAAAGAACAAACATGGGCTGTAGCTCATTAGAGAAAGATGATAATTCAAGAATAAAAAAGTGTATTTTTCATAGAAATGCTTTTCTGAAATGTTTGAAACCTCACTCTATATTTCGTGGTACTGGGATATGGTAGAAAATTATCTAGATCGACAGAAAATCTGCTCACGTTTGATGATGAGCCAACTCAAAATCTCAACCCAAAAAGTTATATTTTATAGTACTGGCAAATCACAATATAAATGATTCTTCAATATGTTTCAAAGGTCACTTCGTCTCCATTCCATATGAGCCTATTTCAATTTTACCAGAATTTGGTGAAAGATATAGATATTTTCATTAATGCGACTGGTTTTTTTATCGATATTACGAAGTTAAACCGAGATATAAGTGATAGGTTCTCTCAGAAGTTTTCTAGACTTTCACCTTGTCATAATCTGGAAAAGGGATTATCTTAGATTGACCCAAGTTTAACGAAGACCAAACTGATTTTTTTTTGTACCTGATAAAAATTTTGCTTTTAAATGTACTGAAGAATTTGAAATTTTTTTCAGGTTTTGGGAAAGAAACCAATTGAATTACTTCTTCAAATGTTAGCCCTTTCATTATTCTTTTCCCCAATCATTTTTATATTACTGACTCATCAGACTTTCCAATGATTCATATCTGGCTGTAACTTTTCGAGGTCACCTTTTCAGCTTGCCCTCCATTACTCCCGATCAGATTCTGTGTTGATCTGAATTCATTAATTTTTCCACTTGTGGGAGTTCAAAAGCACAGGAACCTCCAAGAATTATTGACTCCTCAATAAAAAATATTTTTCAAAGCATATAAAGTCACCACTAATTGATGAGTATTCTGAAGTAGGACGTCCTTTTGAAGCCTACACAATTTTGTTTTCATTAATTTTTGAACTTCAAAATTACATTTTGAAATTTCATGAAAAGAAAATCTTGGTAAAAAAATTTTTTGCTGCTTACGTTGATTGAATGCTCAAAATGATGATTACCTGAGTCACCTGAATGAAGTGAAAGTAACTTGGTTTGAATTCTTTTTTGAGTTTTCAATCTTTAGTTTTCCAATTTCAATTTCATTTGTTCTATATTTGATTCAATTCGGTTACTTCCATACCATTGTAACATCATTTCACGTTTAATTCCTTGATATACTAGATATTTTCATCTTCTCATTTCAATTTTATTTGTTCTTCCAGAAATTTCAAATCAGATTGAAATCATATCAGACAATGGAAGTCCGAACAAGTGAAATTCACCATAGAACATTGTCAATTATTCCTAAACGTTAGATTTCATAGAAGTGAGTATACAGGGTGTTTCAAATTCGATCCTTACCATTGGGATCTCGGAAACTATGAGAGATACGAAAATAGTTGAATTGGGGAAAAGTTGCGCATTTACGTGACTAACAATATGCCGTTGAGAAGGCTCTAAATTTCCGAGTATATCCGGAGATATCCGGAAAAAACAGAAATTTGGGAAAATGGTTTTCATTTTTTTATGACTTTATTTTTCGAAGGATTCGAAGCTGAATTGCACTTCTACATTGCCACTTTTTCCCTGCTATATATTTGCTATCCGACGTTTCGTTTTCCGGCCACTATCTTCAACTTAATTTTTTCTCATGGGCGCTATATTGGATTCTTTCTGTTTTGAATAGAACCAGATTTCATCATAAGTTATAATTCTTTTTCGAAAAATCGGAGATTTTGAAAAAAATGTATTCTTATCATAATAGGCTTTGACTTTGATGTTGCTGAATTTGACTTTCAATTTTTCACACTCAGTGACATTTTGTTATTGTACAAGTCATTGAATTTTTGGCGAAAAATGGCTATTATGATAAGAATTATTTCTTTTTTCTTTCAATATCCCTAATTTCTCAAAAATGAATCATAAATTATGATATATCATTGAAAAGGTAAAATCTGGTTTCAGTCAAAACAAATCCAATGTAGCGCCCATAACAAAAATGAAGTTGATGATGGTGGCCAGCAGAAGACGAAATGTCGGATGGCAAATCCGAAAACAACATTATGTGGCAGGAAAAAAGTGGCAATGTAGAAGTGCAATCAATTTCCGAATCCTTCGAAAAATAAAGTCAGAAAAAAATAAAAACCATTTTCTGAAATTTCTGTTTTTTTTTTCGGATATCTTCAGGAATACTCGGAATTTTAGAACCTTCTCAACGGCATATTGTTAGTCAGAAGAATATGCAACTTTGCCCTAATTCAACCATCTTCGTATCTCTCATAGTTTCCGAGATCCCAATGGTGAGGATCGAATTTGGAACACCCTATATAAGTACGTATTTTATAGATCACACTAGCATCAAACAATACTTCCGTGATGTCAACAATTACATTTCTGAAACAACTGAGACATAAAATCAAAACAATTACCCTCACACAATTAGGAATTCGATATTAGCTCCGCAATGGTACAGCTATCTTGTTATTGAATTGTTGGAAGATGTATCTTCGAGTTCTATTATCGCAAGATTAATATCCCATTCCCTATCCCAAATGAATATAAATTGGGCTCATTCCTGATTCAAGAAATTCACTTTACGACCGCTACTTCTCCAAATGTCTTTGTTTCTTCTAAAAAACCCTGTTATGGTCTGGCAAAATCAGTAAACCGTATCGAGGAAAATTTATGGTCTTGTCGGATCCCATGAAATGAAAATGAAACATCAGCTAGCATTTCAAAAATGGAACGAACTATAAAAACATTCACATTGTTCCGTCTTTCGCAGTATTCGTATGAAAATACAAATTTTTCAATTTTGAGTGTAAATATTTTCATTCGGGTTTGAAGGCCATCGTAGTTTGGAACTGCATCCTAACGTTCCGCCAGCACGAGTGGCTGGCTTCTTTAGAGGTTTATTCATCTTGATGATTCACCGATGTCATTGGAAACGATAGGATGCAGGTCCAAACTACGACGGCCTTCAAACCCGAATGAAAATAGTGTTTCGTTTTTCCCCGTGGGTTGACCAATAATTGACTACAGTGAATAATCAAACTTAACTTTATTTCACTTTAAATACAACAAACACTTCAAGTAAACTTCAACTATTATTTGAATTTCTATCGCCTTACTAAATGACTTCACGTTCAGCACTGTAACGTCCACTTGACTGTGTCGATATCCTCGTGGCTAGCCTTTAAATATCGTAATCAAATGCTGTAGGAATTTCGCCAAAGTTCCGTCGGTAGCATTATTCTCGCTGCTTCTAGAGTGGCGGGGAATCATCGCGCGCTCTTAACTACGTCACGTTTTGTTTATGGTTACCAATGGCGGCTGGCGTTATTTTCTTTCGAGCATGATTTACAACAATAGTAACACTGAAAATCTCGGCCACGAAAGCCTCAACCAAATCAAATAGAATAATGTGCAAGGATACAAAACATTTCATTATTTTATATTCACATATCAATTAGTTCTTTGGCCATAATTATTAAATATTTTAGGGAATAATTTGTATTCATGGAATTACATTCATGAAATTTATGTCAAATAATTAGTTATCGCATAAAATTATTCAGATTCGAATGATTTCATAACAACTTCATTTCAGTTATCATTATTGAATATGAACGGAGGTTGACATATTCCTATTTTGAGTAGAAGTGGCTTGAGGCATAAAATGAGTGATGAAAATTAGCAAGGTTTTGTGCATCCTAAATGAAACTGAATAATTCCATACAATGAATATTTGAGAAGGAATATATTGATGATTCGAAACTGAAATAATTGCAACATGTATTGTGACGTAATTAATGAATGGAAGTTGATGAAAAAAATCAATTCAAAATAACCTTACGTTTCAGTCTAGAAGAAATCACTCTGGTCCAACACATCAACAGCAATTTGAACATTTTGACAGATGACTCATTTAAACTCTTTTCGAGTAGTCGTCACTGATTCCATCGAATTGTTTTCATCAAAATATCAGCTTGCAAATGAGGAGTATGCATGATAAACCATTTTTTAAACTTTATGGAGTATTTTTTATTATTAAATGTAAATGGAGACATACAAAACTGATTATTGATGAGTAGTCATTTCAAATGATATCAAATAAACCTGAAGTTCGAAATGAGGCCTGTATTCATTTATACCTCGTGAAATAACAACACAGTCATCAAAATGATGACGTGTACATCTCGGGACACCCGACAGAAGTGATAACTCAAACTGAGCTTAGTTCAACTATTTAATATTGAAATTGTTAAATTCGAAGAAAGCTCAACTTATTACTTGAATGTATAATAATATGAAAATGTCAAGAAAGGTTATTTATCAATAAAATCTCCTATTGACTATTTTATGTATGTACAAATATTATAGCTACTATAAGCCAATTGTTTGTTTTGTAGGATTGAATAATGATACTGATAATGTACATACACAAAATCACTATCATCACTTTCGAACCACGTTTCACATAAAAAAGAATATCACGTGCTTGCTGGTTAGATTTCTATAATACTGCCAACAGTACATGTCTAACCCACACTTAACACTGATCGTCTGTCGAGAGAGGAGGAGCCTGCTTTCCGCTCACGTTTGTGTGAGAAAAAGGAAAGCCAGATAAACTGACGCCGTTACGCGTTAGGCAACGAGGTGGTTTACCCTTCTATGAGAAGTTATCAAATATTTTCAACAAATTAAATTGAATCTATGGAACTGAATCTCCTTTACAACATATCGAACCATGTTTTGTACTTGTTATATGTCTGTGTATAGACAAGAATATACTCATGAAACTGATATGAAACGCACCCAAATTTCAATATTCTGCAACACTTTTCACAATATCGAGTTGCATACATACCATAAATATATCTGAGTATCAATTGTACTTTTGACAAATAGAGCATGTTATGGAATTTTCGTATATACGTCTCACATTGAATATCACCACACAACTTCATTTCAACTCCAGAACTCTTCCACTATATATCTTCTTCTCGAGATGAAATGAAAATATACTACTACAAGCAACTAGTCCTGTCAGTTATTTCGACTCCCCAAAAATATGCAGGTGGTGGAAATTCATAACTGACAAGGTTTAGTTATGAGATGCACGAAAAATTCTGCGTTCATGATAACATAATGGAAATGTAGAATGAATCTCTTCTGAAATATGATATATGGAAGTTCTCCCTGAATTATAATATACATGATGATTCAGAGTAAAAAGGATGGGTCATTCAGTTTTGTCAATACTATTAGTGGTAACAAGATTGTTCAAAAAAATTCACTTTTCTCGCAATTATCGTTCTGAATTCCTTCGTGAAACCCTGGGTTTGGGAGTCCTCAGTCCAGCATAATATCACACATCACCACATTTGGGAAATGAAGTGGGAAAAGATGATCAGCATGGATTTGTAGAGAAAAAGTCTTGTGTAACCAATGTGTCTCTGAGGCTTTGAAAAGGAAACTGCAGGCTGACGTCATTTATACAAAGCTATCAGTCGAATCAATTTCTTTATTTTTTCAACGTGCTTATTAGAAGTTAGTTTCTCAATAATCTCCATAAAACTTCTATCAAATCTCCTCTTGAAACGGAATCAGTAGGTCAAGTATGAAGGCTTCATATACTCTTCAAATACTCTCAGCTAGGAAGTGCCGCAAGGATCGAACTGAGGACTTTCAGTGTTTTTACCGTTTATTGATGATTTAGCTGAAATAGATCAGGACCCGAAACTACTTTACGCTGATGACGTCAACATCGAGACTGACTGAACACGAGAAGAACTAGACTTGATATCTGACTAGTTTTTTCAATAAATCGTTTGGAAATTAACATTGCTAAATGTCATGTAAGGTCCTATACAAGAAGTAGGAGTATAGTTAATTTTTTTCGCACAATCCAATCAGCCGAGTTGGGGAAATGAGAGACTACGGCATTGACTTTGGTAAAAATATTCAACTCCGTTTCTCATATAGACCAAGCTGTTCCTTTCCCAAGTCGAATGTTTGGATCCATAATGAGAAACACGAGATAATCCAGAAATATAAGAGTGAGGTCGAAACTTCAATATTAGGCGGTAATTTGGTATGCAATTTATAATACTTATATACTAGTCTCGGGCTCAACACATAGATGGCGCTAACCTCATTGCATTCGCCAGTCTTTCCGTTAGTACTAACCTTCAATAAAAAAGTTGGAATTCCATTATATTCTACTCGTGAGATTGTGAGTTATTGTGCTAATTGTGACACTACTTTTTCAAAACAATGGATCAAAATATATTCGTGTTTTACACTGTTTATTGATGGAAAAAAATATTGTTCAAGTGAAGAAATGACTTGAAAAGTATTATAAGAAGAGTCCGCTCCATCAATCAAACGTTGGTTTGCTGACTTAAAACGTGGTCGCAGATATAACGATGATACAGAACGCAGTGGACGTCCAAATGAGGCAGTGATAGCAGAAAACATAAACAACTCACAAAAACGTTTTGAATGATCAAAAAGTGAAGTATCGTGGATTAGCTCACATTCTGAAGATACCAGAAGAACGTGTTGACTTCATATTGCATGAGCACTTGACTAGTAGGAAGCTATATTCGAAGTGGGTGCCGCGCGAGCTCACTGTTGACCAAAAACAAGAACGGTTTGATGATTCTGAGCAGTGGTTGTCTGCGGTCAAACATAACGAACCGGAATTTTTGCTTCGATATGTGACAATGGATAAAACATGGATCCATCACTTCAGTTCGGAATGAAAACGATCGTCATCTGGGTGGAGAGCAACTGGTGGACCTCATTCAAAGCGCCTGAAAGCACAACAATCGGCACAACCAATGGCCTTGGTATTTTGGGATGTGCGTGGTGTAATATTCATCAATTATCTTGAGAAGGGAAATTACATCAACAGTGTGAATGTTATGTAGCATTATTGGAGCGTTTGAAGGCCGGAATGGCAAAGAGAATATGGCAGAGAAAAAAATTGTTTCACCAAGACAACGCACCATGACACAAGTCAATCAAAATAGTGGCAAAACTTCATGAATTGAGTTTTGAATTGCTGTTACATTCAGCGATTCATCAGATTTCGCTCTCAGCGACTAATGATTATACCTGACAGACCTCAAAAAATGCTCACTGGTAAGAAATTTCGCTCGATAGAAGACGTTACTGCTGAAAGTGAGGCCTATTCTAAGACAGAAGATGAATCCTTCTCCATCTCTTGATGGGGATTACCTTGATGAATAAATCCAATTCTGACCAAAAATCTTCAACATTTTCTGTAACTCATTTGTATACCTATTGAAAATAATCTGATATTTATCTCAAGATATTTATATACCTCAGGTGAATATTGTTCGTATCTGTCAGTAAAGCCACCATCTTTTTAATTATGATAATTCCTTCTCAGTTGCCTCTCATCCCTTATCCTTCATCAGCATGTTCTTAACGATAACATCCTGAGAGAAAGCATCTGATATGCTGGTGATTTGAGACTCGAATTAATGAGTTCAAAGGGGAAGGACTCGAACGTATTCCAGCGGATATTTTTCAGGCTCCTGTGTTATATTAATAATATGATGATATTTCTGACATGATTCTCCTTTGTGGAAATATATTTGAAAACTATTATCATTCAAAAAGGCCAGTTATGGGGAGTATTGTTGATCTTGCCAGGAAAAAAAAAAACAAAAAAGTTTCTTTGCATCAGTAACGGTTTAAACCGAATGGAATACGCTCATATGAAGCCCATGTGGAACCCAAAACTATATTGTACAATTGAGTGAAGTGAATATCACATGTTGATCACTGTGAATTCAAGAGTTTCTATAGATGTCTTGAACTTGATGAATTCCTGAAAATAATATCAAAAATTCAAATGAAGAAACTGTTTCAGAAATTCAGATTAACGTTCTCCCCATACTCCAAAAGAGAAAAAAAAAAACATGAAAGTATTTCAAAAATATAATCGAAACAAGCGTTCCAATTGAATCATGTCAATGACTACAAAATCATCGGATAAAATTACTGAATGTCATAGCCTACAAGATTTTCATTTCCACCTTCCTTTCTACCGAAGACATCAATGTTGAATCTTTTTTGGTGACTTAGTGACATGGATGAAACTCTAGGAGAAACAACCAAAAACTGTCCTTAATTTCAATACAGCGTAAGTCGTTAAGTGTCAACCTACCTTCAGAATTTGCTGCATATCAAATTTCTCCAAACTACCTCAATTTTCATTAGTTAACTGCGATCTTTCGTTCTTTTCTTCTGTTTGTCCAAAGGTTGAGTGGAAGACCATCTTTGTGCACTCCAGATGCTCAAGATGAACTCCGCCTTTTCAGTTTGCATTGGAAATGTTGTAGCGAATATTATTATTATTATCATTATTATTTTTATTACCTACCTCATATTTTGCCAATGTATTCTGTTGTTGGTATCGATTCTGGGATTGGCTTTGGTGAACTTGCGTATAGTATTATTGATCATAACGTCTTTCCAGATTCTCAGAAATTTTTCATCATAGTTTACATCTTGACATTACCTGCTGCCTAAAAATGTCAACGGTACCCAAAATATGATGATCATCCTTCAAACGTTGAAGGGTTTTAGAGTTTCAAGTATTTTAGGGTGTCACAGCTGCCGACGAGAGTGTTCTTCAGAAAATAGATGTACTGCCAAAAAAAAATATCACAAATCATGCAGGTATGCAAAATTTGTCCTCGATCTTGTTCATTTTTTCGTCTTCGTGGTAACTTCCTTCATCACCTCTTTCATCTATTTATTACATGACCCATTCATTGATATCGTCTAACTCGTTTTTGGTTCCTCTACCGGCTCCACCTGAAGCTTGTGTGAGCCAAAATACTCTACTTTCTACATTGTTTCGATCTAAAGACATAAGCTTATTTCTGTTTTGAGATTGGAGTACTTACTAGTTTCGTTCGTTCTCAGTTCTTTCAATACTATTCTCATTTTCTTTATTCTTTCTCCATTTTGCTTTTTTGTTCTCTACATCGTTTTTGTTCGCTCATTTTTTTGACTTGACTTCAAAATCTTCTGTATAACTTAGTTTTCCTCCTAGTAAATATTCGTTTTTCAGCCCAGTTCATCCTATCGCCTCCACCATATTTTTCTAACATTCAATGATCATATTGAATCACTAAAAATACAACCCAAAACAACACAATTCTGTGAAATTCAAAAATTATTCCACTTCATCAGTTGGGCTTACACACAATCAAAACAAGACGGAAATGAAGGAATTCCACAATGCTCAACATTTGAATTTTTTACATTTCTCGCCACAATAACACTTTTCGAAAATCAAATATTGGAGTAGTAAAACGGACGAAATTGAAAAATGAATAATAGAGTTCTTCTCGTGACTATAAGTCTGAACTATTAGTCAATTCGAAATATTCTTTATTGAAAAGTTCAAACCTGTTAACGATTCGAAGAATAGATTCAAACTGAACAGAACAGAGATACATCTCTCTTTGGCAACAATGCGTGGATCCCATAAATCAGAATGGAGTACAATAACTGGATCATTTCGAATGAAATATTTAGTTGAACCTATTTGATCCCACTATGAATAAACTGAACGTATATCATTAAATAATCTGAGAGGTATCTATGGACATTGTAGAAGCGAATGATTATAATCTATTTGGAATTATCGAATACACGATTAGCACAAAAACTCTTGAAATCAATCTATATCTATATCTTTACTAATATTATAGATGTGAAAGTTTGTGAGGATGGATAAATTTAGGAATGTATGTATGTATGTGGATGTTTCAAGCCTAAACGACTGAACGGATTTAGATGAAACTTTACATAAATACAGTTTATATATCAGGCTATATAGGCAACAATTCACGAAGGTTTTGTGTCACTTTCCCAACAATATATATTCCAACTTGTATGCTGGTAACTTTGTTACACTTCGATTATTTCAATTTTACCGATACGTCATCGTTGATGTGCATATGAAATAAATTGCGAAATTGTGGTCAAATGTAAGACGAAGTGGCTAATATCCCGATAAAAATAATAACGTGTTGGTAATGACAATAAATTAACATTTTCAAACTTATGGAAATGTCGGATCCCAACAACCTCAAAAGTTAGTTTTTATGTAGATGTGACAGTTAACGAAAAAGGTGGCATTGCAATGTTTCCAAAACATTCGCAGACATTAATAATAACAAACGAGTTTTCATTAAATCATCCGTGCATGGATGCAGAGACACTGTAAAACTGACGAAAACAATACCCAATAACATAAAACAATTATACTGTCAACTGTCAATATCATGTCTGGCAAATGTAGGTGAATTATAAAACACTGTCGGCTGTCTGGTTATTTATTTCCACTGTTATGGGTATTAATTGATCATCACTATAACATAAGTCTTTGATTAGAAGACAAATGTTAACGAATTGTCATCTGTTCATAGCGGTTGATAGAAATAAATGTTACATAGAGAGTGTGTGATTTCTATGATCACAAATTGATGACGCATCGGTAAAGTTGAAATAATCGAAGTGTATATGTGTGTCCTTTGATTTGTCTGAGGCAGTCGACACTTCTTCATGGGAATTTATATCTAATGAGTTGAAGAGTTTTGGTCTCCCAAACAATGTATTGAGATGGCTTAGTTCCTATATGGAGGGTTGCTGTATGTCAGTCAAAAATGGAGGTATTTCATCGGATGACTATGCCGAAGAACTGGGTGTTCCTCAGGGAACAGTTTCAGGACCATCATTATTATATTCGCCTGAACACGTGAGGGAATGCCACATAACGATGTTTGCAGTGCTGCATGTTTGCTAATACGATGAATTTTTTTCTTTTTGTGAATGCAGTCGCCTAGTTTTGAACACCTCAGAATCAGTGACAATGAAATTTCACAAAAAAAATAATAATGTCTTGGGGTGCAGTTCGGATTTCAACAGTGTCTTCATAGAGCACAAACATATTCTGAGACTGATTTTTTGCATGAAATGTCGTGAAAGTCTCAGCACTGTATATTTTCATATGTGGAGTCTTCATGATGAAAATTCTTACAACTCTCACAACTAATGAATCCTCCCACAATTTTTTCACTCGATCAATTGAGATCAATTGAGAATATTCCCACATGATAAGATCAATTCGACGCAACGCAGTAAGCCATTACGCGTAGCGTCTACTGTAAGACGATGGGGAAGGATGCTTGGGGGTAGACAGGCGGTCTGAGCAATAGAGCGCCATCGCCGAGAACACGACCCGAACGCGGGCAGACGCATCTGGGTTGACGTCATTGACGATTGTGATAGTTTTGCGAAAGTTCTATATAGGTAACATAATTCAATTCTCGATGCTATCCATTACTCAGTGCAGTTGGCATATTTTTTTAGTTACTGTATTTTTAAAGTGAAGAGCTTGAGTTTTCTGACAGGCCATTCAAAACAAATAGTTACAATTTTTTTTTATCAACGCAAAACTTCAGGTTCTCAACTTCAAAACTAACAAAATTTAATTCAATCTTTGAACCTCTTTTTTTTCCCTGTGGTGGTGGCAATTCCTGATTTCCTTTCTTGATGCTCATTTACGCTATACAAAGAACCTACCTGTATATTTTAAGATTATAGGTTCAGTAGCTTCGTGTTTACGTGAATATATGAGAGTGTTAGTCAATGAGGTAGCCACTCATACAATACTAGATGTTCCCTGTTGTTTTACCCGAGTTACCGTAGGAACCTACCCTTTATGTTATTCCAGACCATGATCTATCTATATACCAACTCATATTTGAATCCTTAGAGCTGCTTAGGAGTTAAAAAGTAAAAAACGTAAATACATACATTACATATATCTATCCTCACTATCTTTACGCATTTATAATATTATTAGGAGTAGAATTATTAGGATTGTCAATGTATCTTTCTAATCCTTTCAGTATTTTTCACTGATGCTACTCAATATTGCTTTGGAGAAAAATTTCAGAGACATTCCAGTTCATCGAAGTTCAAACTTACCCTTTGCAAACGCAATGACGAAGCAAAAATGAAATTGCTGGCGACACGTCTTGTACAGCAGCTACATAAACCTGAACATATTTTGTATATTTATCGATCATAAAAGTTATATTAGCACTTTGGGGTTTTTGATTCGACGTATACGAGTTTTCGGTATGTGAAAAATATCATATAGTCCCTAACCAACGAAACGTTATGGAGGGTGAAATTGGGTCCTAAATACTGTCAGATGAATATATCATGTTCGTTGATATTTTCCGAGGGAATATATTAGAAGGAAATCTTGTTTGAGAATACAAACAAGAAAGCTTCGAACAATTATGTTTAGCAACCGTGAATTACTGACCTGAATATTTTTGAAAATTTTGATGAATGCTCAATGTCATTTTCAAAAAATGAATATGCATATTCAGTTGAACTTCTCTCCGAAGCAATTTACCAGTTCGGTATTACAATCGAAAAATACCATTAATTCTTCATCTAATCATGAAACCTGTATTTCTGAAGTTTTGGCAGATCGTCTCCCATAATTTTGAAAAACACATACTTTCAATGCATCAGTTCTCAAAGATCACAGCAAAATATGCCCCTAAATGAAGAAATCTCAGGGTGTTGAATCCAGTGATCTCGGAGGTCAGTGAATTGCTTCACTTCTGCCAATCCACCTATGCGAAAATCTCTCCTTTAATCACTGCCGGACGGAAAGAAAATGATAAGGTGAAACACCATCCTGCTGGAGAAAGATGTAACAGATCGTCCTGTAAAAGTTTATTACCTTCTTCATCCATTTGAGTCTCTAGCTCGTGAGTTATATGAGGATTGCATTCAAGCATTTGAAAGATTGCCGGTGAAGTTTTCTTCCAGAAATGATGGACCGTCAATGGCATTTACAAGAATATTAGCCCAAATTTTTTTGTCGGTGTTGTGTATTCCTTTCCCGAAAAATATCTGAGTTTCCATCACTCCAACACCGATAATTTTGTATATCAACATTGCCATCTACAAAAAACGCTGAAACATATATCAAACAGAAGATTAGGGATGGAATTGACTCGATGAGACATGATTTCACAAAACTCTATTCAACCTCGTGAATCTCTTGAAGAATATGCATTTTTCAAGGATGCAATTCATGCATCCTCAATGCTTTTCTCACAGTCTCGCAAGACATTCCCGTCTATTCTGATGGTGTTCTTACAAGGAACTGGTGGGCTCCGTAGCTAATGTTCCCAAAATTTCAATTAGAGACGCTTCATCTAGTACTCTGGGCTTATTCCTTCTTATATTTGTCAGTGACTCAGTTTCGAAAAACTTATTCAGCAAATCGAACACAAACCGGTGACTTAGATTACACTTCATCTCTTTTAAAAAAATCTGTTTTGAAATCTGTTTTTCCGTTAATCAGCTGTCGCCCCCATATGAACGACAACTCTCAGAAGTTGAGAAACTTGTGCGAGCTAAGGACTAACGAGGTCTTACCTTTTAACGTGTGATTTCTATTTATTCATTTACCAATATAGGGGTTACGAACAGATTAACAAATCTAATAGAAAACCCACTTTATAATTTTAGTTCAAGTGGGCTTTGAGAGAAAAGAATATAAATTCAATTTTTTTGTAAATTACATGGACCCGCTCTTCTGAGTGTTGACATTAGTCGACTTCGAAAAATACAGAACTTTTTTATTAGACTTTCCTACGGAATACGCGAATATGAGCACATAAGTCATAAATATCGGGAAATGCGAAATCTGAAATTGTTAGATATGAGAAAATTACATCTATTGAATATGACTTATAAAGTACTGAAATATAGAACACCAACATATTTATATGACAAACTAATTAAAATAGGGAATCTGAGTAATTATAACACTCGTAACTCGGGGTTACTGGCAATGTACAAACATAAAACCTCCATTTTTCAGCGATCTTACACGTACAACGCCTGTAAGTTCTATAATCAAACTTAAGCATGATTACAGTACATATACTTCGATGAACTTCAAAAAAAAGTTGAAATCCTTATTATCTGCTCAATATGATTAACAAATGTCGAACTCTGCATCTACAGAACGGATAATGACCAGTCAATCCCCTTATGAATTTAAGGTACTCATTAATTTGATAGATCTCAGACAGCAAAATTATTCTTCAATGTAATAGAATCATACTCATCGTAGTTATTATAGCTGAGATAATTGAGAAAATTGTAAATTAATTTTGTATTTCCATGGTTGAGTTGAAAAACACCCACGGGTGACACTTCGCCACTTTATCTTTGTCGAATACCTATTATTGTTATTTCTTTACATATGTATCCAAAGATGAATAAAGACGATTTATTATTTATTATTATTATTATTATTATTACATTGGACAATCGAAGAATGACATAATTCTTATGAGAGTGACAGATACTGCAGAAATGATCACAACGTGATCAACCTGCGTTTGAAACAGTCTAAAGAGATTTCAAAATATTGAATATCATTGCAAATTTCGTTAAAGGTTTTAAGCATTCTATAAAGTGGTGAATTTTGAGCAGCATTTGTCCTTGTGCAAGTTAACTTGAAGAATTATGTACGCCTGAATGTCTTTCGTTAAAAAGAGATGCCGCCCTTTGTGCGCAATTTCCAACTTCTCCATAATTTATAATCATTTCAATTTTGTCTTGAAAAATGTCAACCATTTTTTTGCTTTCATATATTTATCAAAGTAGTCACTGAATAGCCCAACAGGTACGATTGTGTGCACAATACTACCACATCGTTCAAATTTGCGAAACAAGTTTTGGCTGAAAACAGAAACTTTTCACAACAGAAGTAGCAAAAAAGAAAAGCTATCTGTACACTTTCTGTAAAGCGAATTAAAAATTCAGCATTTACTGAACACAACTTTACTACCAACTACGTTTTACTATTGGACTTCTTTTTGATGTGAATTATTTGGAGCTAACTGGTATTGTTACACCTAATAAAGGGTTAGAACGCAAATCAAAATGATTTGCTACTCGACCCCCTCTTCCCATTTAAAATTCTAGAGTAACATCTACCACTCCTAGGGAGTTGAACCAGGAGGGCTACAAATAGTCTTTGAAAGTGTCCTCCTCGACAATAAAATTGACCTGGTTTTTCATTCCTCATATTGTTTACTGGAGGGAAGATATTCAGTCAATATTTCATAATACACTCAGCACTATTGATAATTTTTGTTATGAACATGACTTCTGGAACAAAGCTTGCATGATTATTCAATGAATATATTTCGACAAAAATCTTATATTCAATTGAACCTGTGTAAGATGGAAAGAAAGATGTTTTGATCCTTCTGTAAGATGATTCAATCTGTATCTCCTGAATTGAATTTGCTATCCCTAAAAAAGAAATCAGAAGATGAGACAATATCAACTGCGAACAGAGAAACATAATCGAAAAAACCCAATTGTATTTTATATCTCTTTCGAGAATCACTTCTTCGGTGAAACGACTACTGATTTGATTCTCTTGTGATGACTGAAAATCACATTTTCAAAAAAGATAGCTTTCACTTCCACTGATGAATGCGATGCATTTCATTCCATTTTCGATAAATTTTGTTGATTCATATTATTTATCTTCGGGTGATGCTCCTACATTCGGTTAGGTGAATGTTGTCACAATATATTGATCTGGTCAAACTTTCAATATTTGATGCGGGTCATGAAATGTGATATACCTCAAGTATATACGGAGTCTGTTTGGAAAATGAGGTGAATTTTTTTTTGAAAAATATTCAATAATTCATCAATATGACAGCGTTTTTTTTTCCAATCTTTGAACGGCATGCAATATTTGGAATGTTCTTGAGCTATTGGTTTTTACCTCCTCAATTGTCTGGAAACGCCGTCCTTTCACGTATTCCTTCAACTTTGGGCACAAAAAAGTCGCAGGGGGGCAAATCTGGTAAATACGGTGGCTGAGGCAATGAATTACGAACAAGCAATGACAAATTAGCAGGTACATCATAATGCAAGACTCAGGAATTGCTTTTCTACAATACTGGACTTTTTCTTCATATTGATTTTTGTAATCGGCACATAACTTCAATATAATACATGAAATATATATAAAACAGTGAACCAAACCTTAGCAATTGATAGAACTTGGTGTGTGCTTTTTGGTGTTGACCCTCCTGAGCTCCTCAATTGCTACTATTGGACTTTGGTCTCGATGTCATAACAATATACCCAGAGTTCGTCATCAGTTATGACCCTTTCAAGAAAATCTGGATCGCTGTTAACGTCAATCAATAATTCCTTAGCGATGCTCAGGCGATACATTTTTCGTCAAAATTCTGCAATTCAGGAACGAACTTCCTTGCCACACGCTTCGGGAAAAATTGCGTAGCATGAACCAATTGATATGTCATCCTCAGAAACTTCACTAATAATGATTCGAGGATTCCTCATAACATTTTTCTTCACATTTTCAACAGTCTCATGGATTATTGAAGTGTTATGGCGTCCAGGACGAGTGTCTTCAATCATATCTTCTTGACATTCTATAAGAAGCTTGTACCACTCGTAAACAGTTTCCTGACTCAGTTGATTCCATTTTCAATATAAAATTTCATGCAAATTCCCTCATCCATTTTATTTGATAGCAGAAAATCATAGAGCACGCAAAACTTGTATGCCACTCACCAACAAACTGAAGACACTGAACATCTGAAGCCGTGAAAATATGTTCGAAACAGGTGAATCAAAATGAAAAAATGGAATGAATGTATGTAATCCGCGGAACGTGAACATTCATCTTAAGCGATCATCAATATTGCCTTCGGAAACAAAGATCAACAAGCGACCTTCTATCGTATGTCATCCATATTTGGAATAACGCAATGAAGAAACATGAAAAATCAACAGCTGTTGCGCCTGATATTTTTAAGGCCTTTGACCGTGTGTGGCATGAGAGTTTGCTATGACTTGTCGTATCATTTCTCTTCATCTTCCTAACAAAACGTTTCCTGCAAGTGGCCGTCGATGGATATCTCTTGAATAATTCCATCATCAATGCTGGTGTTCCCAGGGATCCATATTGTATCCAACTCTCTTATTATTGTATATCAATGACTTATTGAAAAAAATCAAGATACCAATATGTTGCTTAGCTGATGAGATCACACTCGTTTCGTCATTCCATTTGGATTCCAGGACATAGACTACGGAGGCACATCTTCACCGGATATAATAATGTCAAGACAGCCAATTTCGCTTTCTGCTTCGATAAGTTTGTTGGGGGCTAAAATGGACACCAATATATTTTGGCACAATCATGTCGCTGGGATTACTGAGGCTGCTTCTCAAAAACTTGGAATACTGTTCCGAATCAGAAAACTGTACACAACTCAGCAACTTTCGATGTTTTATAGAGCTCAAATCAGATATTCTTAGGAGCATTGTTCTCATGTATGGAGGTCCTCCCTGAAGCTGCTGGATTCCATCCAGAAAAGAGCCATCCGCCTGACTGGAGGTGATGCAAGGTTGCATCACTTGCAACCTTGATAGCCTGGAACATCATTGGAAGATTGGAGGTTTGTCTCTATCCTATAGATACTTCCACGAGAGGTGTTCAGGTGACGTGGCACATTTAATTCCACCAAGAGCGGTACATATCAGAAATACGCGACGGATTGTGGCTGCTCATCGTTTTGGGGTTCAACCCAGTACACCTCGTCTGGAGAACTGCGTTCATGTGTAATAAACTTCCTGAGAATGTTTTTCCAAATGAATTTAATCTCCAGCGACTCAAATCCAATGTGAATCGCTACTTTCACACTGTCACCTCTCTGAAAGAGCTTCAAGGAATTTCCTGTAGTGCCTCTGTTTCGTCCTTGAAAAAAAACAGACTTCGCATGAACATGTCTGAGAAAGCAATTATATTGTGACAAACTTGTGGTTGTTGGAAACAATAAGTAATTCATTTCATCAAAAACTCCACTCTATAGGTTTTCCACCCGAGAACTTCATTCTGCAGATACTTTTTCTTGAGCATCATTTTTTAAATCTCATGGAAATAGAACAAAAAGTTAGGTTGACAAACTTATTGAAGTGATACATTTTTATGGAAGAGCAAACAAAAAACGATCAGTGTCACTTTCTCATGTAATTTCATTAACAATGCTGCATTTTGTTATATTGGGGTTTTCACTAGCTTGAAAATATTTTGGAAATGGATCAACGGGTGAAATATTTGATTTGCTAAAAAATGTTACTGGATTTGAACAACATTCTTACAGAGGTATATGCAATCTATCAGTACCACTTTCATTAAGAATTCCGCCTTCATACTTCGAAAAACAAAAATAAATATCTATATTTCAAAGGAAAATATACTCTCTCTCCAAATGAAGTCTTCTAGTTTTCAAAACTAAAAATCATTTCAGATCTGCAGTGACAAGAAAAACGAGAAACAAGCTTTTGAAATAAGAGAATCGGAACACCAGAGTGATGGGAAAGAATGTTTTTGGCTTTCTACTACTACATCCACTCCCTTCCTTTCTTTGGAAGATTTCCACATTTTTCTGTATCAAGATGGAGTAGTAGAAAGCCAAAAACTTTCTTTTCCAAAAATCACTCACTCCTGAAAATATAACCCTTTCAAATTAAACCAGAGTGATATAAAAAATCAAAGTAAATTCTGGGGGAGAGTATATTCTGACACAAGATTTCACTAAGGAAGGATTAGGATAGTGCCAGAAATTGAAAATAAATGAAGATGCGGCATCATCTGTTGAAAAAAATCAATTGAAAAACAAAAGATAATTGAAAATTATTCAGAACTGTGATCCAATATCTCAGAAGTGATATAAAATACGTCCTTATGAAAGTACCAGCCAACCTGAAAATATCAGTATTTTATTTCATGAAATGGTCCTAATTCCAAGAAATAAGAAAACTTTGTGAGCAATCTAAGTCAAACATTCTTGTTGGCGTTATCCTCTGCGAAAAGAAAAAGTACGAATTGCGAAATCCTTTATTGTGTATCGTGCACATTTCACTGTTTACAAACCGCATATACACGTACGAGAATTTGCAGCGTCATTCTTTGGATCGAACGCTGATAAGTGCATCGAATGGGAACTACCTTCAGCTCTTCAGATATCTCTTTGAATAAAACATGTATAGGGGATAAACTTAGATTGGCTTCTCTGGGAAGATTCGCAATAAAATGAAATTGGCAGAATTTATTTGTTGTTCATTTCGTGATTGTGATGTGGAGAGCTGGAGCATTTGAAAAATCGTTTTCAAAAACAAAATGAACAATATATGTTTTTCAAATCATCATCGCCTGAAGTTTGGGCAATTTCAGTTGCCAGATTAGGCCCAATAATAACGCCATGGGGCATCCTCTGAAGATTGTAGAAAATCTACAGATTTTATTATCAATTCATTAGAATCAATAACCAGCCTATTTGGAACCTTTTCTGCAATACTTTTACTGTAATATAATGGTGGGATGGTGAGTTGGAAATCTACAAGTTGAATGTAATATTTTTAGGAATTCATGATAGAATACCTACGTGGTTGATATCATCATCTGTCACCTCACAAACCACAAGAGGAGACTAAATCATCTGTCGGTAACAAATAAGACAGGTTGATGTTACAATACAGNACCAATCAGTCTTCCACTATACAATCCTGACTTGTAGAAATAATCCCCGTGAAGGATGGCACAAATACAACCATATATATCCTACAATCAGTCTGATGGTACACTTGAACTCTCAGCCAAGCTCATCGAAGGTCAACTCCCGAAATCTAACAGACTGCCACATCTGATAGCTAACCAGTTGTTGCCACAGTGCGTCCAACCTACACTACAAGCACCAAGGGGGCGCTGTGCACAACATCATAAATCTATCAATTCCTCCACAGCCACTCGAGACAATATCAACAAGTTCATGACCCATCAAAACTCTTTCTCAAAGCAATGCAACCCTAAAACAACCCTTGACAATTTGAGTAACTGATCAATCCCTCACCCGTGAACAGCTGTAGAACTAGTTCGGTGTAGGTCGCCGGAACGACACTACGAAAGTTCGACAGATGTCAACCAACAGCTGTCTCTCAACCTTGTTATTGAATGTTTACGAAAATATTGACTCCAACCTATTTTCAACTATTTACCGATCCTTATTCATGCCATGGAATAGAACACATAAGGTAAGTCGTCACATCTTTCCCATTCAGTACCAATATTTGAACATTCATATTATGCAGAATATTTACCGAAAATATCAAACAGTATCCAGAAACCCAGAGCTAACTAATATTGTTTTTCAGGCGATATGTCTCTAATATGTAAGTAAACCTTCTGGATGTGATGAATAACAATCTATGCAAGAAATATTCTTGGAAAAGTATAGAGAATAAGGCAGACAACGGCTAAAAAATGATAAGTGAAGTAAACTGAGAAACATACAATAACAACTATTTCAACCTAGCGAGGAATTTCGGATCTCCAACGTCGATTGGCAATAGGAGAATGCGTAAGATCTAGTGCTAAATTGAAACGTAACACATCGAGGCAGTGAAAAAAAAGAGTTTTACGAAAACTGCGACATGTATTTCGCTATACAATAGCTTCCTCAAGGGTAAACCAGAGGTACCTACCTCTGGAAGTAGGAGATTGTATACTCAAGATGATCTCTACTAGAGCAATGAGTATCAATTAAGAAGACGTCACAATGAGAGGACTGGTCATGAGGGGATGTCCCCCACAAAAACCAAAGAAACTGTTAACTAAGCCAAAGAAATCGAGTATGTTTGTTCAGAACGATACTACTACATTGGATTCAATAACTACAATTAAAAACAAACATCAACATGGATGCATATGGTATTCTACAACACATGCAAATGATATAATTGTTTTGTAAAAATGGGTGTTCTGTTTGGGCAACTTACCGCGCGCTTCGATCGAACGACACATGCAGACGAAAGGTAATATGACGAAAATATCACCGCTGTCTGTGAAAGTGTACAGAAAAATTTGAGGTAGTCGTCTCACGTCGCTCACCGCAAACCACAATTTGGCGAATTTTGCGTCGCGACTTGAGCCTGCCTGAACGACTGTAAACAACAAAGTGTGTTTGCTGATTGGGGTCTGGAGCAGTTGGAAACTGATCCTAATTTTCATTAAAAATCATTTTCAGCGATGAGGCCCATTTCTGGATAAATGTGTACGTGAACAAACAGAATTGTCAAAATTGGGACGATACCAGTCCACATGAGATTCAAGAGCGTCATGGATCCATATTTTTTTGAGAACGATGTTGGCCAGGCCAATAGGTCGATAATTATTATATCCGGATATTCTCAAATTCTCAAAAATTATTCGTATTTTCAAAAAAGGACAGAGGTCAACACCTGGTAATTACATTTCACAAAAACAGACATTGTTATTGGAACGTATCCGAATCTCATAATCATAATACGAGATCAGCGAATCTGTTCAAAATACCTTTTTATCGACTTAACGTGTCCAAGAATAACTCACCTAAACTGCAGTTATACAATAACTCACCAACTAGTTTGAAACAACTTCCTCTAGGATTATTCAGGAGGAAATGCAAAGTGCTATTATTAAAATATTGTTTTTATTCCATCAATCAATTTTTCAAAGTTCCTTGGAACGACAACTCCATTTGACGACGACTCCACAACATTTCGCCACTTCATCCTGAAAAAATTTCCAGGCCACTGCTCATGTCGCAGCATACATCAACAGCCATTCCCTCTCCGGTTAATGTCGCGCTTGACCTGTCACAGTAAAGTTTCGCTAACACACCAGCATTGTTTTAATTCGCCTTTAACTCCGACTTATATAATCCCCGATTATGAATAGGGCTTCTGCTGGCGCATTACCTAGGCTGAAACGTTAGAGCCGCCACCGAAGGGTTGTTTGTGTGCCAGAACGGCGTGAAGCGTGTATTTATTCATAATGAATATTTCCTTGAAGAGGTCGTAATCGCGTTTTCTTGGTCCTCGTAATGCGTTTCACTTGACATGAAATTATTGTAGACCTTTGAAGAGAAACTCCTGTTTCCAAACTAGATAGATGAAAACTGATGGCTGTGTCTCAGGGTCTAATTTTATGATAAATAGCATTTGTTTCGAAAATGCACATTTTCTTTTTTTTTTTTTTGATTTCAATTTCGCCTACTCTGTACACACTCTAGTTTTTGTGATGCACTGTCTAGAAAAAGCAGTCAGTAATGGTTCCTTGAGAGGTATTGTGGATGATATTATAAGGGAGAAAAGTTTAGGTTGGAAATGAACGAAATCTAGACTTTTAGAAACAATGAAAACTAAGATAAATATATCTCAGTTCCATACCATCAATATACGAAGAACTTCGGAAAGATTTTCAAGGAACTAGGTATGGAGGTGCATGATAATTGAAACAAGTCATACATTACAGAGCCTTTTGGGAAATCCAAAGGGCAAAGCCGAGAATTTGGGAAAGTCTGGAATTCAGGAAATTGAATGGGACTGCGATGCAAAATATTGTGGACAGACAAAAAGATCTATTTGAATAAGATACGTGGAACACTTAGTACACTTAAAATATGGAAGTCCAGTAAAATCAGCAGTCGCCATCATATTTTGCAACAAAACTATTTTATAAACTTCGCTTCATTGAAATTAGTACAAGTGAACAACAACAGGCGTCTAGATGCCTACGAGAGTGTAGAAATACCTAAGTGAGCATAGTGGTATTATGAATAATGATGGTGGACCATTACCTAATAGTATACTATATAGCTTATTGAAATAATGTCCCAATCATCAGATTTACCTAACTATTGTATTATTAAGGACAATATCGAATGTATACTCACTTTATTCTTTCTCTTGAAGATGACAACTTGGTTATCGAAACACATCTCGAGGTGTAGAAAATAACGGTTAGGTGTTGAGATAGAAATTCAGAAATATTATTACTCACGATTGCAGAAATCCTTGTTCGTAGTTATAAAGATGAAACTATCTACTAAAATGAAGCAAAGAGTGTAGGTTAACTTAAAGCATGAAGATAAAATCAATCAACTGAGGATTTAATTAGAGTTTTCACAAGTTTAAGATCCTGCCACGTCAACATATTCCTCAATTTTATAAAAACAGTGTTGGAGAAAAATATTTTCAATAGAAGATTTGAATTTTGCGAGGCTCATTGGTTTGGAGATGAGTAAAGATGTAGGTTATGTAGGTAATGTAGAGTATTATGTAATAATGTCCACGAAAACTGACTCTGGGCCTTTGTTACCATACCAAATTGATTTTGATAGGGAAAGCATTTCATATTCAACGAAAGTCATTTTTCGTGGAGGAAAATAAGTTTTTCATCGACCTTTTTTGAGTATTTGTTATCTTCCACAATCTGAAAAATATAAATATTATAATGGAGAACTTATGAAGAAGTTACTGCGTAAAATCGAAGTATTTTTCACGAAGAAAAATCTTCTATTCATCAGTAATTTGTCGTATTTAACAATTTTGCCTATCAAAAAAATTGTTAAGAAATAATGAAATACTTATCTTAACGTTTCGGAGGCCGAAATTTGCCTCCGTCTTCAGAAATGGACAAAAAAGTTTTAATATACTGGCAGTTATTCCTTTTTGATTATTTATTTCTTTACTTCTTCGACAGATGTCTAAATCTATTGACCTGATATTTTGTATCATGAGGAATCGTGGAAAATTCTCTTTCTCAGACTGGGATTAGGAAAGTTGATTATTGGTTACTTACTGAAGGGAGATATTCGTCTCTACTAGATACTTAAAGAAATAAAGGAAAACCACAGAGGAAGATAAAACTGTATGGAACCTCTGGAACCTCTGGAACCCCAAACAAGCACTCACCACAAATACCAGAGTATTACAGTCCTGGTGTTTGAAAGAAGTGCTTATTCTAGAGGAATAGCGCAACGAATACTAGAAACTACAGCGTTAGGTAACGTTTGTGAAGTAGCGCTTTTGAAAAAGAATATATTTTTGATGTCAATGGTGAACATAACATGGTTCTACGAAAAATATGTGGTATAACAAAAAGAAATACAAAATATTTTCAGTGCCAATACTGTTTCTCTTTTGAACTAAGTACTCCACATATCCTGAATAAAAATTACAATGATGATGAATACAATTTTTATATTCAGTTATGTTTGGGAAAATTATGATTTTATAAAGACTATCTTCATGAAATCAGACGGGCAAAGTAGTTTTTCACAGAAATTTCTTCAGAAGACATACGTCTTTGATTTTCTTATCCCATAAAAAATCCCAGAGACAGATTTTGTAGAACACTTTAAAAATCTTGAAAAAAATCTGTTTTCCATTAACCAGCTGTCGCTCCCCTGAGTGCAACAAGCCTGAAAAGATGAAACTTGTGCGAATCAAAAATTACCGGGGTCTTACCTTTCAACGTGCGATTCCTAGGACATACTCTTTTTGAAATCTCCAGTCGTCTCCAACAAGAACAGAAACAATACACGGGGAATACCGGATTCCTTGAAGGAGCAGTTTGGTCTACATTAGAATCACGAAAAGAAGAGTAGGCAATAGGAATCCAAACACACAGGGATAATTTGAATGGAAAACGAAGGCCAATGAACATCAATAAAGTCTGGCTACCTATCCTTAGAGGTATATATGCTTCATTCAACGCAACACAACACAAAATTTATATTCAACGAAAGTCATTTTTTGTGGAGGAAAAAATCAGTTTTTTTATCGACCTTTTTTGGGTAACTTGTAACTTATCAGGGTAAACTAAAAAGTTTGCCCTTCTACACTTGTATAAAGTTCTCCATTATATTTTTTATATTTTTTCAGATTGTGGAAGGTAACAATTACCCAAAAAAGGTCGATAAAAAAAACAAAATTCATATTACAGTAATCGAGTTCATGGTTAGAGACAGTTATTTCCAGCCAGCAGTTCAAAATTCACCTAAGCATGAAATATGTTTGTGCTGAGATCATTATCTTTCTCTGGCTGACGAGCAAAAACATATCCTGTACATTCAATTGAGTCACTACATCATGTCATCATGCGGGGAATCAAATACATCACCAAAGAAATCAACTGAAGATGTCGGTACACAAGTACAGCAACAGGTTAGGTGATCCAATTGAGAGAAATGAAGCCACGCCCACAAATGATAATGTAACGAATCTGAAGCCGGTCCTGACCGATATCTCAGCCAGCAAACTATGCTATCTGGGAACTGCCGCGAAAAGTATATAGATGAGTACCGAAACTACTAGAGGAATCTAGAACGATCGTTACCGATATAAAAGGTCGGCTCCTCGTTCAGAGAGGGAGTATGAATTCAGAAAGCGAATCGAGCAGTAAACGAAGAATTCGAACAGTGAAGATAAATTGAGCGTTAGTTGCTAAGTGTTGAATATGAATTAGTCGTGATAGTGAAGTGATGTTGAAAATAAATTTGTTTAAAACAGTAAATTCTTTAATTCGTTACAATAATATAAGACCAGAGTGAAAGACTGGCTTCATAATCAATACGTTTGGAACAACGGAAGCACCAACTTGGGCGTTGCGACCGTTACCACAACGCGGCTGACAACGTCTACCGCAGTGGTAGATGAAACGTCAGGCATGAAAACCTCCAAACCGTAGCCTAATATTCCGAAAAATAGCTTCACATAGTCATTTCCGGCCGTGAAAATTCGTGTTCTCTGTAGAAAAATCAGATGATTAGAAATCTACTTTAGTAAACTAATTTCATGTCTATAAAAATTGGAAAGTGAATGCTGAGAGTTGAGTTTCATTGAAAGAAATAATTCGGTTTCAGTTATTGAAATTAATAATCTCGATTTCGTTAATATACATAAAAGCTGTAGGAAAGTAAACACAAAAACCTGATACAAATTCATCTAAACGCTCGGAAAAGATCGGATTTCGGTGGAACAATACACAGAAAACTCATTAAACTTTGCCGATTTGAATTGTATTCGAACGAAACTCCAGCTCTAGCTACAAAAATTATGTAATATGACATGCACGATAGACGGAATTGAATGTAAAATATACTTTATTGAAAAATAACCCGAAATTCAGCCCAGAAAATGGATATTTTGAAGCGGCTCCTGTGGGTGAAAGAATTTACGAAACAGACAATAATGTTTCATGCAATGAAACTGGAAATTGAAGTGATTGCAATTGGTAAAAGTAACATTGGTTGCTGATTGGATTTTTTTCTATATCAGTTTTGAATGACAATATTGGTTTCGATCATGCAACACGGACGACCCGCCTCAGCTCCGCACGGGTGCAATGCTGATACTTAATATAAATTCACCCACCGGAAAATTAGGGGCATGGAAAATAGTCATTAATAGAAGACTCTATTTCATAAACACGCCTTTTTTCTCCGCGGCTGGTCCCTCAGTTGGAATATTCAAACATCTCTTTTTATCGCACATCTATAACATAGAACGAACCTACACATAAAATGTCAGTCTCCAAAAATATAGCAGTGACTAAAAGATAATTTTCATATGTAAACGCTTTCCTTTCACCCTCACGGGGGTGCCACAGATGGAATATTTGGAAATCCTTCCCTACTGTGCATCTAAGATCTGAGAAGAACCTTTATACCAAGCTTCCTAGGACTTACCAGTACGGAGAAACAGAAATAAATGAGTGAGTAGGTGAGTAAATTTCATATTTATAAGTATAGATTAGGATAGAATTGATTCTTCAGTAATTGTAGTTACTAATTATAGTCCTTTTCTTCTCTTGGTGGTCTACATTTCAGACTGATTTGTGCTTACCCCTATTGTAACAATAACAATTTAATTATATATTCTCTTCAGTTCAATGGATTGAAAAATATTGGAAACACCTGTTTCATGAACAGTATAATCCAATGTTTATCAAACACGAGATGGTTGTTGGAATATTTAAAAACAGATACATACATGGGAGATGTCAATACTAGTATTTCTAGCATGAAAGGTGCTTTAATCAAAGCGTTCGCAGAAGTTATCAAGGAATTGTGGTCAGAAGTTTCATCTGATAGAGTAATAAACACTGCCTACTTTAAAAGTCATATTCAAAGATTTGCCCCTCGATTCATGGTATCTTCCCATTAAGACGCCCAGGAATTCCTTCAATAGCTTCTACGAGTAGAAGGTTTTCATGAGGCCCTCAATAGAATTACTGAGAAACATCAATCGATCTTAATGGAGATTGATGAAAAATTGAGCGACAGCGGAGAGTCTTGGCTGATATATTTGAACCTGAATAACTCTAAGATTGCAGACAACTTCGTTGGTCAATTAAAATCTATTATGAAGTGCACTCACTGTGGATTCTCATCAGTAACCTTCGATCCTTTCTGAGATTTGTCTCTTCCTAAACCACAAAAAACTGGCCAATTGAGTTTGTCACAATGCTTGGATTTCTTCACAAAAGAGAAAACTCTGGATGATGATGAAAAACCAACCTGTTCGAGGTGCAAGAGAAGAAGAAAATGCATGAAGTCCCTACCAATCTATAAGTTTTTCCGTATATTAGTAATTCTTATCAAAAGATTCCAACGGAAACATTCAGAGGCAAATTGTATGTTTTCATTGAGTTTTTTTTAGAAGGATTAGATATGGGCAATTATGCAGTAGACAATGTGGCTCCTTGTCGTTACAATCTATATGCACTTTCGAATCACAATGGAACTACTTACAACGGGCAATTACACAGCATATTGCAGACACCTTTATAGTCGCACGTGGAATGAATACAACGATTCACACGTATCCCCAATTTTACCAAAATTGCTTGTATTGCTTGTGACTGAGGAGGCATATGTCCTCTTTTATGAACAAGAGGGAAAGAAGCAGCACTTTTGATGTAATGTTTTTCCTTCTCCTTCTGTTAATTGATTTGTATTCCATGATACTTCGTGAATGATAGTTGTAAGAATTGCTCCTTTACATGCTCATTTCGCAATCCTAGTTGTACGAGTAGTTATAGTTCCTTGCTAGTATAATTGAAAATTGAACTTTTCTACAATCTCTGAGTATATTCGTTCTCATATGTCGCTGATACGATTGGGACAAGATTGGTTCTTCGAGAAACACCAGCGTTAATGTCGAGAGTACTCAATTGGAAAAAACATTTAGTAGAAATGAAAATCAAATCAAGAAATCGAGAAGAATTTTGTTGATACTCACGCCAGAAGAAGTCAAATACCCCAACAGGATAAAAACTTCAAGAATATTGGCATTTTTGGATTTAATTATACCAAATGTAATACTTATGGCCGTCGAAATATTGAAACATGCCAAAAGAGAGAAGATTTCCCAACGATTCTGTATACTTCTGATAGTGAAGAAGCTTACATATTTGGGATTTTTTTTATGGACGAATTGAAATATCAGATAATAAAATTGCAATTCCATAGGTTCATTCTGTTATTCTGATGTCATTTATTTTATCAGTGACAGAAACTTTGTTTGACTTTTGTTTGACCATTGCAAGCACAAAACATGAGCACTACAGTTAAATTTATGGGGCGCTCTGAGAGCGGTGTCTTTGCGAAGGTAGTGATTCACATTGAATTTGAATCGCTGGAAGTGTAGTGTGAAAAACACCCGGCAATCAATTTTAATAATCTCCCAATTCAAATTAACCCACGAATTCGGTTATTATCAGTGCGTGAATACCAAATGGAATGAATTCATTGTTTCGGGTACTGTACATATTTTAATGAAATTCCGAAATATTTCATTTATGATCCCTCAACACACGTTGAATGACAAACACAACCCCCAATTTTTGAATGAGAAGTAAAAGCTTGTGATATATCATTTGCTTTCAAGTTTATTGCAACAATCAAGAAGTAGCCCGCCTATTTTATGAGAAATTTTTTAATTAACTGCACATAACTCAAGGAACAAAAAGTAAAATAGAGAAGCAGTTTCACGAGTTTGGTCATGTGGAGCAGATGAAGAATGCAGCTGCCAATGCAATGAGTGATGAACTCAAATCAGATATGATGCTTGAGTTTGAGGAAAACCCACATACATCGAGTAGGGAGGCATTCACTACATCCAATGTTAGTCATACATCGATAATAAACATATAAAAAAAATACAATGCATCCCTATAAAATGATACCTACTCAGGAGCTCATGTAAGACGATTTTGATAAAAGAACTTATTTTTTGAGCCAATGATGGACATGTTGGATAACAATATTATCCAATTAGAAGACGTTTTATTTTCTGATGAGTGTACTTTGTCTCTTAACGGTCATGCTAATCGATAAAACTGCCGCTATTGGTCAACGAAAAGTCCACACTGGATGAGAGAAGAACACACGCAATACCCTCAAAAGGTTATTGTTTGATTAAGAATTTCAGGAAACCATATCATTGGTCCTTTTTTCTTTCAGGACAATTTGAATGGCGATAATTATTCGGCTCTACTTCAAAAATCAGGAGATCCAGTAGATACGATATGGTTTCAGCAGCAAGGAGCACCACTACATTACCAAATTCATGTCCGACAATATCTCCATACATTTCCCAATCGGTGGATAGGGAGGCGAGGATTGATTGAATGGCCAGTGCGATCACCTGATCTTTCATTATCAGATTTCTTTTTATGGGGATATGTAAAGAGCAATGTGTACAAAACTTAACCTTCAGATTTGAATGACTTGAAAGAACTAATAACGCTTGCGATTTGGTCGGTCACGCCTAATCGCAAGGGGTGATATTCTTACGTAGAAGAATTTAAAATTAGAATTTACATTTCAGGTGTTTCGGGATTTTTTAATATATACAGTAAATAATGAATTTATTGCATTTGGCTTTCACACACTGTATATTGATTCTTAAGAAATTGAACGGTAGGTACATATAGAACGATTCAAATGGTGTCAAAACATGAATTCGCAACTTCACTTGGAAGAAGTTTGCCTAACTGTTGTTATGTTGTATGAAACAAATTATTATTTAATAATATGGCGAATGCGCTGATTTCAATCACCAAATTGAACAAAACGTGTTTGAGTTTTCCAATAATCAGTAACTTATTGAGCTATCGAGACAATGGTGATTTCCGATTTCCAAATGATCCTACTCTGAATTGGAGAGTTTGTAAAATATATTTCAAATGGATACATTGATATTCTTTTCACCAGTCCCCCAGAAAAAATTCACTATTTTCAATACCTGAATTGACGTTCATAGTTAGGGGTTGCCATCAAAAAATGAATTTCTGAACAGGATTAGGAAATTCACCATAGTGAAAATTTGTCGAGAGTATGCTTAAGATTACTCTGAGATGTTTTTTGTTGGCCTTTTCTCGTATTTTTTTATCATTTGGGAATTTTCAATATTGATTTTCTAAGAATACCGGTAATAACGAAAAAAATCTCATCGAGGAAACTGTAATAAAATACAACATAATTGATTGGCGATAAAAATGAAAAACAATCTCCGCCTTGATTACCCTTGGATTTTATTTTCCTGGGTGTCATTCATTCTCACGAAGTTATCGTTTACTTGATATAGCTGAGTAGTTGAATTTTAAGAAAGTAAATATGTTAAGTGAGTTCCAGAGAAATAATGTTTATTCTAATATGTTGTGATTATTTTACATTTTCGACATAAAAAGAAAGTTACCTGGAAAGATCAATTTGTCCGTCGAAGTGAACTGAAGGAGTTTTTGAATATGTCCTTCAGATATGTAAATTCACTTTCTTGCGAAATCATCGTATCCGAAAAAATTATATCAAGAAAAACAAATCAATAATTTTCGAGATTTAATATGAAGCCAATTAAAATACTTGATTCCGCAATAACTGGAGAGAAGTTTACCAGGAATGTTCCGGCAAGTGTCGAATTTCTCAATCGACCCACGACCACTGAACTTCTTTCTTCGGATGGAGTTTTCATTTTTTTAGAGAACACTTCACTGCACAGTGATAATTGTTTCGCCACTCTCAAGTTGGACTGAGTTGAAGTTTTTACGATAAATTCAAATTAAGGCAAAGTAAATGTTTTGGAAATAAAAATTCGTTTGAAAGTTACTCAACTTTCTCTCGACTATTCCGAAAAGTTTCAGAATAGTTTTTTCAGCTATAATTACACACTTAGACTCGAAATTTTCGCAGGTTTCTTTTTAGAATTATGGTAGTTTGAAGATAATTGAACATGAATAAGAATTCGTTGTCGTTTTTCAAATATTTAGTAATTGTTAATATTTATTGAAACGTTGAAAAACTCAAAAACTCACTGTATGGATATTATTGCTCTAATTTGGTAAATTGGAAATTTAGCTGATAAAAATTATGCTCTTGATTTTACAAGGGTACACTTTTAAATTTTTTGCAGTGTCGTTTGAAATAGAACGTAAATTATTTCTTCTCTTACTATAAGTAATTTAAACTTTATTGGATCATTTGTGAATCTACATATCTTAAGTATTTTCATTTTGACAGATGTTATATAGTGATTTCTTCTATTCCTGTGTCATTTTGAAATATTCACTGAAATTTTGCTATTGCAGAAATCTGTATAGAACTGAATTCTACAGCCTAAGTCATTTCTTAAGTGAAACGCTCTATACTTTTTTATGGGAACATCAGAAGTGAATGTTTCAAGGCCGAAAAGTTCTCACTGTCAGCTGTCTTTTCTATTGGAAACTCCTTTCATAGAATATGAATTGTGCAGACTCATACGAGAAGAGTTGTACCTTCGATTTGAAAATAACAACTTCTTTCTTGGAATCAATTTTCATAGTCGAACTCTATATAAAACATCAACAATAATGAAAGAGCTAATAAAATATTTTATCTGCAAGATCTAACGTCAAGCACGATAGCAAGTTCCATTAAAACTTTTCAGGGTGAGGCACGTATATCAAGTTTATGAGTAATATCCAGCTATAAAAGCGTATTGAATTTTTGATTATGGTTTTTTAACGTCAATAGAAAATGATTTCAGGCTGTAATCTGGAATAAATGATAACTATTAATAATTACATAATAATAATGATACGTCTTCATTATTTTCTACATACAATACATCTATACTAAAAAAATATTTATGAAAAAATTTGGAAAATGAAGAGCGAAGTTCATTTTCTCCAATGAAGCAATCACTTACTTCATTAGGAATATGTTCTACTATGTTTCGAATGGTCTTAAATCTTCATTCTTCTGATTCATCGCCTGATACATCTTAATGAAGTAGTAGTGATTCAATTTACATAACACGTCCAGAGTCATGATCCGTACACGTATTATACCACAATGTACAGAAGTGAAACATTTTATTTCTCCCCTATATTAGATTGTGACGTCATGGATGTGATTAGCTCATTGAAAAACACCAATTCTGTCGGAATAGATTGCATCTCAAAGAAGGTCATTAGAAAAATTGCTGAATATATCGCCAAACCATTAGCACACATTATAAATTACTCCATACAATCCGGGGTTTTCCCCGATTTTCTCAAAATTGGAGTAGTAAGCCCTATTTTCAAAAAAGGTAACCCCTCCAGTATGTGCAATTTTCAATCCATAACAATTTCCACCATTATCGGAAAGGTATTTGAAAGATGTGTTTATAATAAACTGTACTCATTTTCATCCAAATTACGAATACTGTCAAAATATCAGCATGGTTTCTGTCATGGTAAGTCGACCGAAAGTGCTTCGTACAATTTTTTCAAATATATATACGATTCACTAGACAAAATGAAATATGTGAAAGCACTTTTCTTCGACTTATCGAAGGCATTCGACAGTATTGACCTGGAGATAATCGAAAGTAAATTATATTTCCTTGGTTTTCGTGGAAATTTATTTTCATGGCTGATGTCATACATACGCTTCAGGAAAATATCAGTTGCAATCGGAGAGCATACATCTGAATATTATGAGATGGACCGGGGAGTTCCTTAGGGATCGATCTTGGGGCCGCTTATTTTTTTGTTATTCATAAACGACATACCTGACTATATCAGTTCAAATTCAGTAGTTCTCTATGCAGATGATACTACATTTAGATAAGTTTGTGTTATCACTTCTGTCGGGCGTAATTTTTTATCACGTATAGAGTTAATTTACTTCGCAGAATATTTTTGAATATAATGTCGATTGAATTCTGCTTTCTGATCCAATAGATATGAAGGTTATTTAGAGAATCATAATAACTTGGAATGTATGGTATCCCGCTGATATATTGATTTATCTTTCTGAGGCAATTTCGTACGGTTTAAACAATATTGAACAAGGCCTTCTATTTTTCACTGCAAGCAACTAGAAGAAACCATGGTTCAAACAAATCATCCGTGAACCAAAACCAGATTGCGTTGTTATTGCTATAAAAGTTTATAGGTCTTTTCAGTGGTACGGGGCGGAATTATGAATTCAGGCACCTACGACAATTTCCAGCGAAGCCAAACACTTCACCAAGTGGGCTAAGATCAAATGTGATGTTTCAAACTCACTTACAATTACTGTGAAATATAGCAGTATGGAATCAAGTCCATACTATATTCTGTAATCTCGAATATTGACTATTCGAGTCACGAAAACGCTGGATCATGTCAGAAATTAATGTGTTCTGTAGGAATCCAAATGCAACGGAATCACCTCAATAATATATCTTAGAAAATTGGATTTAATCAGTGACTGATATTTGTTTTTTGTTTAAAAACTAATTAAAAATTTGAACGTCATATGAAATGTTCAACAGCCCATTAAATTGACATGTGATGAGCTAATTACCAATTTCAGCGTATACGTAAACGTATACCTAGAAGAATACTGAAGAATAATGGTAAAAATAGGTGATCTTCGTCTGTTCTACTAGTACAGATAGACAGTTGTGCAAGTTTTTTGATCTGATTATTCCATTCCTCCATTAATTGAATTTACCACTGAAATGAAATTGAATAACCTAATGTATATTCTAGACGCGTCTTTCAATTGAAAAAACATGTGCGTCTCGGGACGCCCGACAGAAGTGATAACTTGAAACAATCTTAGTTGAACTATTCAATATTGAAATAGTTCAACCTGAGAAAAGCTTAGGCTTAGGTTGTTACTCAAAATGTCATATCTACCAAGTGGCTCACCGGACAAAAGTGATTTCAGTGAATTCATCGGAAAAAATGAAAACAAAACTTTGGTGTCCGGTAGATCAGCATATAAGGTAACTTGTGGTTCTTGCCTAGAACTCTAGATTGGCCAAACGGATAAAACCTGTTTCCAAAGAATGAAATAATATTCGAATAGTTTCTTGAATGTGAAGATCAACCACACATTTGCAAAATACATCTTTTGACAGCGGGGCATGAGGTCAATCACGACTATTGAGTACTAAATTTTAAAAGGGAAGGTTCGAAACTCTTTAGAAATGCTGAAAAGTAAATATATTTGAGAGTTCTGAAAATTTACTGAATGAATAAAGCCTATGACGGAAAGCTCTCATTGCGCAACCTCTGCTGCAGGCAATCAGTGATGCAATTGAACCCAGATCAGTGTTTAATAAACTCTACTAAATATAAATAAAATAGAACATAGAGACAGACGCTACAAATGTAATACAGATGGCTCTGAAACCAAAGAAGGCTCATGATGTGGAGTGTACTGAAGATCACTAAGCCTAAGGATTGAGTGGGGAATGGGAAAAATACGAGCGTGGTTCAAACAGAATTGGCTGGTATCTCAATCGCCACAAAAGTAACAACCAGGAGGGAAATTTGTGGCGAGAACATAACAATCTGCACTGATAGCAGACAGGCCATATCAGCCTTGAACAGACAACGTGTTACCTCAGGACTAGTACTAGTGTGTCACCAAGATTTAGCCAAAGCCTCGGTAGATATTAACATTATCCTGAGGTGGATTTAAGGGCACGACATTAGTAAAGGTGATCGCATTGCTGACCCTTTAGCCAAGAAAGCGGCTGGACTAAGAATTTTAGGACCCAGTGGCACCTACGGCCTGATGACTTTGACAATTGCGGAACTAGCCGAATGTTACAGCCATGCTCAATCCCTGAAGAGATGGGATCAAAGGATGTACTCTAGCCAGGATCACCCTGGGCGACCCTGGGAAGCTGGTACCAAAGGAATATCTGGCGAAGATCAGGAAAAATCTACGCTTAACAGTAGGATTTTCGACTGGCCACTGTCAACTAAGGAAACACTTTCATAATATGGGGCTAGTGGACACACCTCCATGCAGAATTTGTGATCAGGAAGATTAAACTGTCAGGCATGTCCTATGCGAGTGACCGAAGTCATAGTCAATAACAGAGTGTTTGTTCGACGAGTCTTTGCTTACACCTGCCGATATAAAGGATATATCTCCTAGTGACCTGTCCACCTTCCTGAAAAGGACAGGATGGACGATGACCTAGGAGGACGAATTCTCGGAAGGATGTACAATAGGTCACAAGTTGTCTAAGTGCTGTGTACCTATACTCACCCTCCCCACTCTACATATACAGATACTGGATGAATAGAAAGAAATTACTTTTTTCTTTCTGAATCTGTTTTCTGTTGCAAAAGTTGATGTTCTTTACATGTCTGGATTACGAAATGAGTTTCTATCAAATAGAGGCCAATCCATCACAAATATATTTCTGAAATCTCCTAATGATTTATTTAAAAAAAATAGCCAAAAATTGAAAGTTCAATTTTTATAAGTCACTGATGGACATATTCTTTATTGAATGATTATTTGAAATAACACTAGACTGGAATGAAAATGAAGCTGTTCTCAACATTTTCAATATTGCTCATTTGCTCAAAATAATTTTCATTTTGAACGCAATGTACATTTTTTCGTTCATATATGTCCTTACACTTCTACTTAGTATAAAACAAAGACGCTTTTCGCTGTGTGTCTCTATCTATCATAAGATCTTTGAAACGGATTTTTATCCTGGTTTCTCAACAGATAGAGTGATTCAAGAGGAAGTTCATACGAACCTATATGACATGCATAGTATAGAAGATAAACACTCATGATTTTATAGATCAATATGGCTCTTCACAGCATATAATTTTAATTAATATTATCGAAGATATGAAAACCGATCGCTTTTACAGACATTTTTTTACCGCTTCTGATACCCCAAAGAATGACCCTCATCATTGCCGAACTCCCAAAAGGAAAAACCAACCGATACGAATCTAAATTATGCACGAAGGCGATCTTAATTCTCATGACTCCCGATTTCATTCATCCTTTCCTATCACGTCATTCCCGATGGCCGGGAAACTTGTGCTTTTCCGTTCTCCGGGGAATCATTCATAACGGTCGCGACCACAGATATGGGAGTATTAGGGAGTAGGGTCGTAAATAAGGCGTTTTGGGTTACCGATACATCAGTTTCATGTCTGTCTGGTGCCGATACAAACCATCTATCAGGGTTGTTTCGCAACACCCCAACCTATCCCCAACAGATTTCCGCAGGCAATGCTTCAAGCTCACGCTATGCTACATGTAAGAAATCGTGTTTACGTACCCCGGATAAATATATAGGTTTCAAGATCGGTCGTGATATGAAGGAAATTAATTGGTGCGGCTAGTACATTTCGTTTATAACACTATACAAAAATGGGAAAATCGTAGAATGAAAGTTTCAAGAGGTAATTTTTCTAGATAAGCAGACGCAGTCATTTTTCTCTTGTTCAATAATAGCTTTGTCTATACTGTTTTATAGAAAAGACGATCCTTGAAATACTGAAAACAGCCAACCAATTCCTCCATTGACTATATTTTCTGAAATAGAAGAAAAATTCATTGCGGAGATAGTGGAAGAGATAGCCAATATGGCTTCAGAAGTGAGCTCTCTACAAAAATGGTGTTTGGTGTCGAATTCATCTGATTCAACAAAGACCTTCAACATAGCCGAATAGCGTTGTTTTTTCTGAACAATGGTTCATTTGACAAAATAGTTGAGGCTTCTGGAGCTGAGGTTTCCAGTGTCACTATTTTTGGATTTGAAAGCCATCGATTTTTGGCATTCCTTCCTGGAACGGGAGGCTAGCTCCTTCATAGTTTCATACATCCTGAGCAGGTATTCTCCGATGACTGGATATTACGTCTGTGTGGAGCGTATTTATGTTAACTCAGGTAGTTTGGTATCATAATACCTTAACCTGGATTAGGAAAATTTCGTGAAGCTTGGACGTTTTGGAGGGAAAGCAATCGACACCTTGGAATTGAAATCGACCTTGTAGCTACGTTATTTTTCATCTGGAAACATAGGAGGACTCTTTAAACTTTTTCCTAGACCACTAAACCAGCATCAAGACCAGCATCCATGACCAGCATCAAGTTCACCATGAAGACTGAATAGGAGCAATGGATAGCATTTCTAAATGTACCGAGACACAAAATGCCCCGAAATAGATACCTGCACGCACTATCGAACCACCATCCTAGTTAAAAGAAAGAGTCATCTCCACTCTAACTGAATGGGCTCGAATAATATGTGAACCAGAGCATCAAGGGATGGAACTGGAACGTTTTCAAGTGACCTTGAGATTGAATGGGTACAGTGCATCCGAAATCAACAAGGTCATGTAACTGAAAAGTTTCGCTGTTCAAAACGGGAAGGAGGCTCAGATGGTTGCACGTGCGTATCTATCATATATTCTTAGGGACACAGACAGAATTGGATAGCTCATGGGGTTCACAAACCCACCAAGAAAATACAACAGAGTTTCAGATTGGCTGAAGACAAGAAAGAACCATTATCAGTAGCAGAGGCGTATCGCATATCATGCATTTGTGAAAAGGTATCCATCGGAACCAGTAGAAGATACATGGGAACAAGGCTAAAGGATCATGAAAGAAACTGCAGACTAGGCCAAATGGACAAGTCGGCTGTGGCGGAACACGTACTCAGTGAACACACGGAGCTCTTTGCCCTCAATCAGAGATATTATAGTCGAATGGTACGGGAGGCAACAGAGATCTACAAATATACGGATAATTTCAAGAGGAAGCAAGAAGCTGTGGACCTTTACCGAATATGGAATCCCATTCTGAGAAGTTCAAAAATAGGAAACAGTATGATGGTAGGTACAAATATTAGCACACAGATATTAGCAGGTACAGATATTGGAACACCAAACTGCCTGAGTCAACATAAATACGCAATCGTAATATCCAGTCTTCGGAGAATACTCAGGATGTATAAACATTTGAAGAAGTTAACCTTAATCTCAAATTTGAAGTCGATATTTATGATTTATTCTCTACCAAATTTGATATGGATGTAGAACCTTCTCAAGGAGGAGTTTTTGGGCCTTTGATGTTCTTACTATTCTTTTAGTGACTGATGCAACAGTATAACGTTCTCATTTTAGGAATAGTCCCTTCTGAAAAGATAATTAAAAAGTTAAATCAGTTCGAAGGTTGATATCACCAAATGTGTTATTGGTTGGTCTTGAGAAAACGGTTTGTATTGAATATCCCACTTTTCAAAAATAACACACCAAAAGTTTGTAAAGAGTATTTCGTTGAGGTTGACAGATTAGCAATGGTTTAACTTTGAATGACATATTTTTCCATGTTCTTTCATGATATTTGTATTTTTGTCCACTTCATCAAACGACAAAAAAGCATGAGATGTTTGACATCAAGAAAAAACCTATCTGAGAAAGAGCTGAAAGTAACAGGTTTTCCACAACTTTTCAGAAACCTGATGTTGATAGTTTTTCCATGTGAGACAAAATACATCAATTGTATGGTTCGAATTTAAAAAAATCAAACATGAAAGTGGATCTCTGAACTTGCGAAAAAATACGTTGGTGGAACTAAATGGAATATACTGAAGCGTTCCAAGGAAAGAAGATATATTCGATTTTATGGGCCAGAAAAGTCTGATGTCGCTCAACATAGTTACATATCCACATGTCCACAAAATAGATGAGCTGTTCACTCTCTTATGTGATAATTGAAAGTGAAAAGGGTAATTAATCATCAACTTATAAATAAGAGTACAAAAAAATAACGCAGTAACTAATACCAAAATATTTCAGTGAGCCACATATGAATGAAAGGTTCAGTTTCAATTCCTGATAATGTTAACTTTCTTAGCGAAATACACGTTGAGAAACAATTTTCACTGGTCTGAAAAAAGTCTTCCAATCAGATTCATTTCATGGTGTGGATTTCAATTCTACTTCTCAAGTATATAATAAAACTGAAACCTTGAGATTGATCTGGTGAATGCTGACATACATTTCAGAAGTTTGTTAAGACGATTTGGAAAAAAATTAGTAGGTCTGTAGGTCTAGTATTGAATTCACGTTATTCATGAGTTCTGGTATTTGAATCTTAGTTTCACAATAAAAAATGTGGGACTTTTGGAAAAGTGTCAAGACAGATAAGGTTGTTTGGAACGAAGAAAGGCAAATGATGTCACTTAAATATTTTTGTAGATTTTCTATGGCTCCATTTCAACGTTCCACAGTGGGATTTATATCAAGTAATTTCATAAAACGAATTCTCTCCTGTATATGTTTTGTAACTATTACTATTTTCCAAATGACTAGTCACGAGTATGTCGAATGATTGTTGTGGAATTTGATCTCAATATCATCTGAAGTCACATTAGAAAACACAATGATATCATCTAACCATAAAAATCATAATGACTTCAGAAAGAAATGAGTTAAAAAGAAGGAAAAATATAATCTCAAAATTTTGTTATATTAGCTACTGTTCGTGCGAGATCCAACATTGTGCTTGCAATTGCTTCGTCTGGAATAGCAGCCACATTGTTAGAAGGATGCCGTACGGCTCATTCAGCATTAAAATTGCCGTTAAATCTTCAAACCATTGGATAACCATCATGTAATATTTCAAAAAACTCTGCAATGGCCAAAGTTTTATCAGCATCGAAAATAATGAGACGAATGCACAATGGCGCACAAACGTGCATTAGAAGGAGTCAACCGAACATTGAAAGATCTATGCAATGAAACGAGATGTTTTGTAGATTTCCGCCAAACACTGCCAGTGATTCCAAGATCAACGGCTGCCGACGAAATAAATGCTTGCCTCAAATCATCGAATCTATGGCGCAATGTGAAGAAATTTCAGCTGACAACAAGTTGAGAGTTGCATTGCCTAATGATACATCTGCTGAAGGTTTCTCTGAGCAATTGCTGACTATCGGTAATGGTCGCGTTCCGGTCGACGAATCGAGCGGATTGATTTCATTTCCTCAGAATTTCTGTAACTTTGTCTCATCGAAAGACGAGCTTATCAGCAAAGTATTCCCAAACATGATTACTAATTACAAAAACAATGAATGGTTGAGTGAGCAAGCAATTTTAGCGGCTAAGAATACAGATGTAGATGACCTAAACTACATAATTCAGAACGATATCATCGGAACGATGCATTCATTCAAATAAAAAATGGTCTTTTTTATTACCTCCAAGGTGGAACGTAGTTCGCAGGATCAGCTAGTTTCGTTATGAAACAATCTTCATAAAGCCAGTTATTGAAAGGATCACTTTCAAATTGTCACCAATTATTCAGAAGTGAATTCTGTCGACCAGAATCAATTGTCATTGTAGAAATACAACTTCACAGTGTTCGAATTATAACTACATTTCCACGTTTCACAGAACGTCGAAATATCAGTGAAAAATGATCAAAGAGTCGGTTTCAATTATTTTTAATGAGGTAAAAGTGCATTCTACAGTTTGCCGGCAGTGCTTTCAAACATGCTAGCTCAAAATAACTTGCTCCGTTATACGTATAAACTATCATGAAAATGATGAATTCAATTTTGATTCAATTATTTTTTTGAAGCGGCTCTTTGAATTTTGAAGTGCTAATGTCGCATTCATTGTACACATTACTGACATCGACATTCTGTGATCGACTGACAGATATTTTCACTAACAAAAATGTAAAACACTAGCGTTCCTACCCGGCTCCGTACAAATAGAAGTTGCTACCTGTTTTTTTTTCATTTCGCAGAGCCACATAGTTCTATTCGCGGAAAAGATTTCCATTTCCACCTCAAGAGCTTGCTTTTTCAGGCTAAAGGAATTGTGAGCCGTCACGGGATGCCTGTCAGATGTGAAACATCAATAATAATATTTTGTGACCCCTGTGATGATTGCTGGGTACTGAAATGATCGTGAAAAATATGTAATACTAGTTATTGCCCGCGGCTTCGCCCTTGTAGAATTTGGTAGTTTTAGTACTGTGTTGCTCTATCGCTGCTGTTCCAATGTTTTGACAGAATCAGAATCAACGAACTTAGGCGTGCGCAGCGTTATAGAACAGTGCTTTCAAAAAGTTGTTCTACAACGCCATCTAGTGGCGAGTTACAGAAAAATTGATTGCCTGAAAACCTTCTCTATGAAAACTTACTTATACATGTCAAGTTTCATCACGATCGGTTGAGCAATGTAGAAGTTTATCACTTACCAACCTACCAACCAACCAACCAACCAACAAACATCAATTTTTATATATTAGATTCATGAAAAAATTTTCATGTGGCTTCAACACACCAGTAAACCCAAGAATCTCAGCTAGTTATTGCAATATAATACTAAAGAATCCAAATTATGAATATCAATAATGAAGGATTCAATGTAAATTCCAGAATCATAGAAAAATTAATTGATTATTCAATCTATTAATTTCTGGATGTTTCTTTTAATAACAATACTCTTTCATCATTTTCCAAACAGAAGCGACACACACTGTCTTTCGATAGTCCGAGTCTCTGCATATGATGATTCAAATGACATTGACCTGTAAGAAGGCCTGTTAGACATCGTAGTTCATCCCTACTCTTTGGCATCAAGGTTTGAAGGGTGAATAAATGCTTTGGAGTGAATATATAGTAGAGTGTTTTTAATGCAACTTACTTCATCTATAACGACCAACGATACAGACAAATTGAAGGGGCACCAATGGGCTCGCCACTATCACCCGTTGTTGCCAATCTCTTTATGGAAGAAATCGAAACCGAAGCAATAGCAACGTCACACTTGAAATCTAAACTCTGGCTGAGGTATGTCGATGACATCTTCGTGATTTGGTTTCATGGACACCAGGAACTTTCCAGGTTTTTTAATAACTTGAATGAAATCCATCCACGCATTAAATTTACGAAAGAAGTTGAAGAAGGCAACCAGCTCTTAGTTCTCGATGTACTGATTATAAAAAAGCCGGACGGTACATTAGGTCACACGGTATATTGAAAGCCAACACACACGAATAGGTACCTAAACGCAAATTCACATCACCACCCAAAACAAATTCACTCGGTGGCAAAAACACTCATTACACGTTCGAGGAGGCTGGTAGACAACGATCACAGACAACAAGGGTTGAACACCATCGAAACAACTCTACAAATGAATAACTACCCAGAAAGAAGTATAAAAGCGGCTGCTAAGACCACACGAAAACAACAAAAAATCTCGAGATACACCGGTCATAACAACCACACTACTATATATTGCAGGAACAACAGATAGAATCAGCAGAATTCTTCGCCGACACAACATATCAACTTCGTGCGTACCAGAACGGACAATAAGGTCCATGCTTCGTAATCCCAAGGATCAGATACCACTGGAGTCACAAGGAGTGTCTGAAGTACCATGCCATGATTGTGACAGGACTTACATCGGACAGACCAACAGACGAATCAACATACGCAAAGATGAACACAAACTAGCAGTGAAGGAAAAAGTCACCACGTCTTCTCTTTTCCAACATGTACTGCAGACAGGACATAACATCAATTTCGATAACACAAAAATACTAGCAAGAAACGGAAGCTTTTACTCGCGAACAATCAGAGAGGCTATCGAAATTGAAAAACGACCTAATAATATGAACAAGAGGGATGATGCGCAAAGATTACCATCAACATGGAGATCTGTTTTATCGCTTCGCACAAGCAATCAGACCGCTCAACCCCAGAAGCAAAACTCGGCACATGACAATACAGGCACAATAACAGAGACAGGAGAGGCAGCTCAGGTAATAAGACCAAAACAGGTAGTCGAGCAAACACAGGTAGTGGCAGCAACGCAGGTAAAGGGAAACATCCATCCCTATAAATTGAGTATGAGCTTGCCAAGTTTTTATGTCAGTGTTGGTGGTTTGACCAATCAACCGACAACTGCGGTGACAGAAATTTCGAAAGCTGACCTGGAATGTCATCGAAAAACGAATGCAAGTCAACTTGGGTGTCACACCAATAGGTGGTTTCACTTATGTCTCGCTTGCGTTCACGCAGTTATTTCTATTAAGTGCTTTCCTTTCAATCGAGGACCGCCTGCCCGGTACTGATGATGCGAAGTAATTCTAGCGCAAAAGTGACTGTAGATTACATCCAGAAAGATGCTCTTTAGCAGAATATGTGAATAAGTTTGACCACCATATGGATTATAACTCAATGAAAGTGTAAACCACTGAATCAAGCTTAGTTGAGAGGTCCTTTCTAGAAATGTCCTACATTTTTGAAAATAACCATTGTATGAACAAAAGAACAGACATTAATCTTCTAAGTGAAATTAATTCCTACTTATTGATTCTAGACAAGAACTTTTACAAGAATAATATCAATTTAAACAACTCCATTGTATAATCAGGTCTGAATTTTATTGTAATCATGAAAAATTTTAAACCAAACATAAATTTTACATTATAAACTAGAGTACACTTGGTACTCCTAGTAAAATTTTAAGCTTTCTATCACTTGTCAGTAGTCACTCTGTCATATTTGAATCCTGCACACACGAGGTCAATAACGGTCTGACAGAAAATATATTTTAAAAAAATTTTTTTTAATCATTCAGAATTGTATATAAAGTTCCATCTTCACCAATGTCTCATCATTTCTTCTTCAACATCAATGTAACCATCCTCACATAAGATGTAATTCGTGAGCATGTGATGTTTTTGATTTTACTGTAAATCTTGTAAATCTTATATTATTGTAGTTTCCCTGATGATGGAATATATATATATATATATATATATATATATATATATATAGATGACTGCCGCAATTGCAGTTGAAACGTTTGTAGATTTTAATCAAAGAAGACCACGGCTAAACCGGAATCCAACCAAAACAAAATGAATCGAATTTCAATCAAGATGCTGAAAGACACCTTCAGTTGTTCAGATTATAATTATTGTTCTGTTCCACTCATTACTCTGATACCAGGATGCATTTGTTGGTACTTACAGATAGTATAAATTCAAATTACATTGAAATTTTCCTCTATCTCATTCATTCTCACTTTAGGTGTACAAATCGCTTGATTAACAATAATGAGATGTAACTTTGGTTTCATAACTAACAATAAAAAAGCAACAAAATCTTCTGTACTTTCAAATATGCATCGTGAGTATAAGATACTGTTGATGTATCCTCTTATATGATGAAAAATAGTTGAAGGCAGCGTATCTCACGACTGTGGAAGTATGAAAATTTAAAATTATTTACGACGTTCGCGAAGAGTATATTCCGAGACTGGGGTAACTTTTTACCACTCTTCCTTTTTCCGGAGATACTGCGGCTCGAATTCACCTGTAAATATTGATGTCGAATCAAGTATTCAAACTCCGGTAGCTGAGGAGAATTTTGAAAGACATGTTCATCAGTTATTCATACCATACGATTTCATTTTCTCTATTTGAACCAATCACTCTGGATTGGAGCAAAATACGACCACGATTTTTCGATTAAACAGTATTTTACGTCACTTTCATTGTATTTTTCTCTCTTTGTCTACCAAGTGAATGAAAACTAAGACACATATTGGTATTTTTTGGTGATAATCTAACAATACCTATCAATTCAGTTTTGACTTTCAACAGAGCCCAAAAACAAAGCATTCGACTCGCCATGGGCCTAATTAGTGGTACTAGGCTGAACCATGGGAGGAGAAAAAGTATATATTCACTGAAATAGGTAACCCTTATTAACAAAATCATATGAAATATACTACTAAAATAATTATAGAAATTGTCAATAATTATAAAAACCAAAAATGTAGCTTTCGTTTATTATTGAAAATTAAAAATATCTAGTTTGAGGAATCACGACAGTCAAACATATGTGAATTGAAGGAATTATATTTTTAGAAGTGATTAATTTTTGGGAAAGAAAGTTTTTGGCTTTCTACTACTCCATTTTGATACAAAAAAAAGAATGAAGGAATCTTCCGAAGAAAGGAAGGAAGTAATCAATTTGAAAATAAGTAACTTTACATGGATGTGTAGATCATGCAAAGAAGTAACTTTCAGACACAAAATGGAAGAAAATCCTCCTGAAACAGCTACTTCCATATTAACATTGAATTACACGAAAGAAAAAACAATTCTTTCGAAACAAATACTTCTTTATGAACACTAAATCATAAAGAAGATACTTTTCTCTACTCAGTTTGTATTTCAAACATTCGTTGTGGAATAAAAATATCATTCACATGAGTTCTACTTTGAATGAACGGTAACAAATTGCACTTACATGGAACACTGTCACCCTCACTGGTATACATCGATGTTTCGCCTTGAGACACTTGCCCTAAGGCTCTTCAGTACCAAATTGGATAATATTATAGAAAATACACACAATTCATTCATGAATTACGATTTTTAATGTCACGGAATAAGCTTGATCTGCTTATGTCATCGATGACATCGTAATGACATTCATTCTTACTTCATTACTTCGTTCCTTTCTTTGGAAGATTCCCTGATCCTTTTTTGTATCAAGATGGAGTAGTAGAAAGCCAAAAACTTTCTTTCTTAAATATATATGCTATTGAAAACACATTCCAATCTAGGTGGCTCTCCAATATAATGATACATAGAAGAAAACAATATACAACTACTACAATGATTTACTTGTGATACACTGGAACCTTTGGTGTAGTAATGAATATTACTGGAGTTTTATCCCAACACCAAATCGTTATTTCAACACCTCTACATGTATTTCGATCACCACATGATCACTTTCAAGAGGCAGAACAATCTCCCTCTTGAAGATTTGATATTATTTCATTTTTGTTTAGAGTTCTTCTTCTCTTCATAGAATTTGAATCCTTTGACACGAAGTCTACGAATACAGAACACTGTGTTCAAGGTTTATTTCCAACTGTAAAACCAATCAGGCTTTCAACCGAGAAAAATAAAGTATCATTCGTTAACGTGCAATGTCAACTCCAATCACCAACTATTGGCAATTATATTCTAAAAATATAAACATAAAGGACGGCACAAATGAATCCAAGCTACACGTGAACTCGTTCTAGGAATAATCTGGAGGAGAATTCTGAAGAAAAGATTCCCCACTGTACTCTTTTTGTTTCATCTGGATACCGTTTCAAAGATGGAAAATGTTAAGAATGAAATTACCCTTTTCGAGTCTCTGATTTTATTGAATATCATATGTTATTGCACCAGACGCGTGGCGGGAAAACTACTATATTCCATTTAATTGGTTAATTATTTTCCAGGAAGAGCTTCGAGATGAGAACAAAATTGCCTTTCCTGGAATGAGAAACGGAAGTAATGTTGAAGGAATATAATTCTTTCCGGGAATTGCCAATTTGTTATTCGAAACTGGAATTCACTTGAATCGTATTATGAAAAGTGAATGCCTGAAAATCCTTATTGTAAAAAATCCAGATGATAATTGAAGGTGGAGAAAAAATGAATACAGATGTTGAGTCGCATAACATCAGAAGAATACATTATCATTTATTAATCATTCAATGTTTGGGTTTTCGACATTCAGTTGGTTTCTGACATGTCACGACCTCAATTGGGTCTATTGGTAACCAGTTGCCAATTTTCACTTATAGAGGGTTTAACTCTTAATTTCGTCCCCTCAATTCATGTACCCAGTTCATGAGGTAGAGAGGTAGCTGTCCTTGTTCATCTTTCACTGCCTCAACCACTGTGCATGCTATTTATGGCGAGTGCATTGGTTTGGGATGTGGGGGTAGAGCAAACCGGCCATGGGATGCCTGCTTCCACGTAGCTCCTGAAATGACAGAATCACTTGTGTTTCTGTTATTCGCTAACTGAATGGCATCCCAACGATGGCCTAATCCTAAGGTGTGTGTATCCGTGCCGAGAGAACGAATGACACTGAGTCTGTCAGCTGTCTCTACGGATTCTTCGGAATACCGGGCCTCCCCTCGTCGTAGTATTGCCTTGTCACGATGATACGGGGCTCTGTCGTGATTGACTTCTTTCCCTAGCTACTTGTGGTACTTTTATGGACGCTGACGCTGAGTCTACATAGGAAATGTCTGTTGAGCTTACGACTCCGAGTGACCTCCTTGTGAATTTAGATCAATAGCGAGTCTCTACAGAGGAGATGGATTTCGGGCTTACGACTCCAAATGACCTACCTCCCTGTAAATTCAGATCAGGAGAGAGAGCTTCTCAACTCTCCAGCCCCTGATCCAATGACCTAACCTAAAAAAAGTTCCTGGTGTAACCAGGAAATGATTGAGTCGACTCCTCAAGAGCCGGGTATGTTGGAAAACCGCCTTGAATCAAATTCTTGAGCGGCGTACACAGAATCTGTCTCAGTTGATGGAAAAAACTCCTCATGAGCAGGTTAGTAAACGTTTGCGCTCAAATGATGATTCACCAAAACCAAAGGCAGAAAAGCCCTGCACAGGTGAATCTAAGGCATCGTCAGGTGTATTAACAAATAACTCATCATAATTTCTGACAGTGTGTCACATCTTGGGGGCCGCCTGCAAGCATCTGCCTTCCAATTTTTCCACAATCCCTCTCTTTTAATATATAGGCGATGAATCGTGGCACATTTGCTTTTTCAGCTGCAAAAAAACCCGAAAAAATCTGCAGCACCACATCACTTGAAGATGTTGATATGCCAAAGTCCTCTGTTTCATAAAATAAAATGTGGGGTGTCTCCAGAGGCTTCAATAAATTCAAGACATCGCCAGAACACTTAGTGACACGACTATCGTCAAACTTGAAGCTGTGGTCTTTGACCAATGCGTTGGTCTTTGACCAATGCGTAATAATGTCCAGATTCAATGCCAGAATCACAGTGAACAATGACTTCATGAAGATCATAATTGTAGACTGCTAGATCCAAGTGTTCATCAATTTCGAACCTTCGTAACAGATTGGTGCTTCCATCAGAGGTTGAGTCATGTTTGAAGATCATCAGTATTACTATTAGATAGACTGATGCCTGAACTATACTTGATTCCTCATAAAAGTCAGTTTGGCAATACAGTTGATCATCACTCGTTGGAAGTTTCATTTTCAGAAGACTCAACTTTGCTTTGCACGGACTGGTTATCAGTCATATTAGGAAACACTAGTTGGAGTTCCAGAAATTCACATAAGTTTTTGCTACCTCTTGAACTTTCACTACGAAGCAAACAAGTAGGGATTTTTCCAACAAAATATCTACAAACACAAGACGAGATAGACTGAAATCATTCAATCCAGAGCGGTCAGAATTATTGATTTTGCTATTTTTTTGCTCACGAAGAGTATTCAACAAGAACCCCAAAAATTCGGAGCAATCATCTTGATGTCATAACGAGTATCTAGTGGACTTCAGAGATTCCAGAAAAGATGATACATCCATCCACCAATTATTCATTTAGAAATGCAAGTTTTTAAACAAAATCAGAAGATATGGAATTGAAACGAAAAGCAATATTCAGATACTAAAAATAAAAAACAATGAAAATGGGAACTCAAAAGGGAAAACTCGATAGTTACAAGTGGTGAGAAATTACATATTTCTGCGAAATGGTTTTCATCCGTCGTGCATTCGTTATTAACTGGGATTTCCGCTGGAGCCGTGTCGCCTAATAGCATACAATACCCACTAGAAAGCATAAAGCTTAAGTGCTGACATCAAGTGGGCTTGACAGGATATCGAACGATTCCAGAGATATGGTATATATTGAAAACATTTCCTATAGGAAATTTATACGTTAATCGACGTTCGAAAAAGAATTTGAGACGTTTGCCAATTGGGAGCTTCAATTGTTATAATGACACAATGGATGTGTTTACATGAAATATATCCAACCCACGTTTGTTCTCGAAGGCATACATCACTACCACCGTTTGGAGATCAATACAATAGATTAAAAGCGGAGTATACCAAATATGTAGATACTGCATCATAGTGATACTGTTGTTGATTTCATCTATCATTTTAGAAGAGTATTAGGAGATGTAGTGGAAAGAAACATTAAATTGACTCGACAATGTTAGAATAAATACAACTGGGGTTCTAGCCCAACACCAAACTGTTATTTCCGACACCTCGACATCTGTTTAATTCACCACGTGATCATCTTCAAGTAGAAGATTGAATGAATATTATTGGATTTTTATCCCAACACCAAACCGTTATTTCAACACGTGTTTCTATAACTAAATGATCATCTTCAATAGGAAGATTGAACTGTTTATTCTTCCTCTTGAAGATTAATTCACCTTCTGTGAAATATTTTTCCTTACCTTATTTTGATCAAAATATGTGTACTGTTATTTCCAAATGTATAGAAAATACCATACCTGGCACAAAAATTTCTTTTGAATCTCAAAATAACTTGATTACCTTTTCAGTAAATTCCAAAGACGAAATCAACAAATTACACAGAAGTGGAGTCTACCAGCTTGACTGCTCTGATTGTTCGACATCTTACATTGGTAGAACCTGTAGGCCTCTTTTTACTCGTATTAATGAACATTTAAAAAACCTGAAAAATCTGCTTTTGGCCATCACATTAAATTTCACAATCATAACTTCAGTCCCAACAGAAATTACATAAAATAGATAATAAAAAATTCCTTAAACTTGACTTGACTTCATAAAAGGATTATGAATTATTAATCAATCAAATTCATTTCTGATATTTGATACGTTGAATACTTTTAAATCCATAATGGATCACTCCTCAAGTTTACCATTATGACACTTGACACTTGACACATCCTGTCTCAAGTTGTCCTTCTTCCATATGCTGCTTTGACTGAAACACATGGCCTCAATCCAAAAATGTATTTTCTTGGCTATAAGCCTATTTTGTTTTATATAATTCAAATATTACAAATGTACAATTCACTTATTTTGTGTCGAAATCAGACCAAAATAGAAAACATCAATGAATGATTCATTTTGGATACCCCAAAAAAGATATTTTGGAAACATACTTACTATCCAGCTGAAATTGATGATGATAATGATTACTATAATGGCGCTTTCATCGTTGATCCAAAAAAAAATACAACCAAACAAAAGATATGATTGAATTTTGGCAGTGATAGATCATGACAGAGATTGCTGTTCTATCCAATTGGAAAAAAACTATAATTGTTCTACTACTAATCATCAATAGTAGTCGTGAGAAACATTCATTCATCTCTGCGATCGCGGTGATCCACTGCGTCGTTGAATGGGGTTGCTTTTTCTTCTGTATGTTGTGTTTGATTTGTGTTATAATTGAAATTTCACTGGATTCAAATGTGTCTTGATAGGACCATTATGTTAGGTATTGTAATAAATGACATTCGATAACATACAGATACAAATGTGAAATAGTAATTAAGTGTCTGTTCAGTTTGAATGCTTGTAAACTTCTGCCTGTTCTTCTCGTCGATCTCAGGGTTGTGTCTGGCATCCGGAAGAGAAGTGACTATACAGGGTGAACGCCTGAACACATAACTATTTGTGATTATGCCATTCTTATTCCTAACTATTAATTGGATTGACATTTCGAAAAGTATCTCAAAATTTCATTAATATTCTTGAAGTCAGTTGATAGATTTTGGGAACAAAATTACATTCCATTCTGGGAAGTATTTGACAGAACATATTTTTTCGTTTCCCTTTCAATTTTCTCAATTGAGTGAAGATTTATATTTTAGAGGAATCCGATTGAACAGCCGGGCAATATGATTTGAGAAAGATCCATGAAACAGTGAATTTTTATGTTTAGGTCACGTCAGTACATTTTGGTATCTCAAATTCAAATGGTGCACGACCATTCTGAAAGATATTTTCTTATGTAGTTTTCATGTAGTTTTCAAAAAGTATTTGAATATGCTTATTTAGATCGATTCATGAAATTCATTGACAAATTTTCAATTTTGAATGATAAATAAACAGCATGGCTTCCAGAAGAATGTGTCGACGATAACAGCGAGTCTGGATTTTTATGGGAAAATTGTAAACCAGTGGCGAAAGCCACTGTAGGGCTTTCGATTGTGTCAATCATAATAAATTATTAATGAAATTAGAGACATATGTGTGTATTAGAGTCAGGTGTGTTGCACTTCAATGGATTTCATGTTTTTTACAGAATATAACTCAGTATGTGACCATAAAACACAAATGTAATGATGGGATAATAACAAAAAATTCAGATGAAATCAAACTCGATATGGGTGTGCCACAGGGATCAATTTTAGGTCCTATCCTCTTCATTCTCTACGTTAATGATATAGAGAATGTTTTAGGGAATGAAATGTACACAGTGTTCGCTGACGATTTTACGTTGATTCTATCAGATTTTGATGATGACCGCCTTGAAGAAAAATGCAATGTATATATGGAAAAGTTAATTGCCTACTATGGTGGTAATGACCTACGTTTCAACCAGTCGAAAACACAGATCGTAAGGTTTCATACTAGGCAAAAAACGTTTCAGCAAAAACCCACTTTTACATCTGATAATGAACCGAAGGACAGTATTGCAGAAACCGTGAAATTTTTAGGTGTATATGTTGATGAATTTGGCTGGAATTCTCATTGTGAACAGTTAGTGTCAAAGTTAGCTAGCATTACATTTCTTTTCAGGAATTCAAAAGAGGTACTGGAACAAAATCAATTGATAACTTTCGATCACGCTCAAGTGAATTCACGACTGAGGTATGGGTTGTGTCTGGGGTAATACTATCCATGCACGAGATGTTTTCATTAGCCAAAAGAAAATTTTGAGACTAATGACAGGAGTTTCGTATGATCATTCATATAGAAATATTTTCTCTTCTTATAAAATTTTACCTCTAGCAAGCTTATATATTTTTAAAGTATGCGTCTATATACTTATAAATATTGACAAATTTTATGAAAATTTCAACATTCATACATTGAATACAAAGCAAACAAATGATATTTATGATCCATATGCGAGACTCAATATTACTTCAAATTCTCCTAATTGTATTGGACCTAATTGTATTGGAAGATGGTTATATAACCAATTGTATTGGTTATATAACCACCTTCCTGAAATTATAATAGCAACAAAGACATTATTTGGCTTTGAAAAAGCTTTAAATGACTTCCTATTGGAGAAATGTTTTTACTCACTAGATGAGTATTTCAAAGAAAATTTTTGATATTAACTTATGCTTGTTTTATGTATTTTCATGCACTTTTATTGTGACACCCAGTTTTTGTGGTATTTTGTTTCGTTTTGTAACCACTTTATTTTATTGTATTTTATTAATGACTATTCCTATACATTTTATCTGTCAAAAGGAAAATAAATATCATTTTTATTATACAAAGGCGAAATAGGGTTTCTGTTGTACCTATCTTATGAAACGGTATTGCAGAATGGAGCTTGCGCCTGGCCTCTATGTTCAACAAACCTGAATCCCTAAACACGTGTGAGATGTACGTCCGTTTTCTTGTTATCGTGAGAGGGCTTATACAAGAAAAAATCTGTTTTTCCGTTAATCAGCTGTCGCACCCATACGAACGACAATTCTCAGAAGTTGAGAAACTTGTGCGAGCTAAGAACCAACGAGGTCTTACCTTTTAACGTGTGATCCTAACACGGTTGCAGAATCATCCCAGCCTCAACCAGATGAATTCTCTCGAGAAAAATATCTGGTCGATGCAGGAATCGAACCCACGGTCGTCCGATCGTGAATCGGGCGCACTACCACCACGGCCAATTCTACAACAAGAGATCTGAAGTTTTTGAATCCAAGAAGAGTATGTTCTCAAGATACTAGGACCGTAGACAAGATCCGCAGAATTAGCGTGCGAAAGAACTGATGCATTACTTTTTTTGGTAAGGAATGCTCCATTAGCGTGAATCGTCTTCAAAGTTGCATAACCTTTTTTCAGGATCCGGGATACATTCGACTTAAAGCAAAGATCGTTGGCAGGTAGTTGTATTCTATCTACCCTGATAACAATCAGACTTGAACAGTGACTTTTGTTTGGAAGAATTAAAATGATATTTCCATGATGAAGAAAAGAGAATTGAAACTTTCTGTTTTTTACCACTTTTATCTGTAACTAACGTTACTACAGTTTCGTCCTATGAGTTTGAAAATGTCCTTGTAGTAACAGTATCGTATAACTCCCAATAACAACTCATCATCCCAATTTCTCTTTCGATCGCATCAGAAACGTTCACACCGCTTTCTGTTGAACAACAGACGGGTGCAATATTCCGAGTAGCTATACAGGAGTTTTCATCGATTTTTGTCAGAGCTAAAAGCAAGATATATTGAAATGTCCAGAGCCATTCGCTGTTCGCAATTTTGTATTTCTCAATTACTCCCCGCTGACAGGCACTCTTTATGTTTTTCAGTAGAGCTACAGTTCGATTCACTGCTAATGAGTTCGCCAACACGTTGTTTGAATTTTGATATAGAGTGACTGTTCGCCTCTGTAACAAAAATGCTATAGAAAGAGAAACGAGACAAATAGGACTTTTTTACCTGGATCATTTCCATCAATAATTTGGATGGTCCTAGGTAGCAGTCATTACACCACTCTCCTCAGGAATCCTCGGTGTTGCACAGATGAAAAAAATAATAAACCGTTGGGCGTACATATGTGAATACTACGCCCAATGATTTTATTATTCATTTATCTGATCAACACCAACAATTGCTGAGGAGAGTGGTGTGATGACTGCTCCCTATGTCGAATGACTTCAAAATTGCTGTCGGACTGTCGTATTGTGAGTCCTAGATGCTTTTATGGAAAGCAAGAGGGTTCAACCGTGTTACTGTTTTCAAATTTTTCTGGTTCAGGGCAACAATCGAAGCACGAACATTTTTCCCGATAATAAATCCAATGTTTATCGAAAAATGGAAAATATTTAGTTTCGGGTAACTGCTTTTCAATTTTTCAAAATCGAATATAATTTTTACTCACGAATGAATTGAATGCAGAATACAATACATGGAACCGAAAGTAACTTTTTGTGGAGAAAACTCAGTTTTTTTAAAAGATTTTATATAACTTGACTTGTATGTATGTTAACAAATCTTGCAAGTTCAGTTTGACCCACTTCCCGGTATCCGATCGACCTGAAATTTTGCATGCTGGTCCAGAACCGATGACAATGCATGATAATCATGAACGCGACCTGATGCTGCTGCCAGGATCGGCTCCGTACGGGAGATCGCCTCAGCGGTAAATAGCAGGGACAGGAAACTTTGGATACGCATTCGTTTATGGCCCATCATGAAATAGATGCCACATCCAGGGTTGGCTTTAATAAAAAAAATGTATTTCTAGAAAAAAATTGAATCAAGTTTTTAATAAATACCTACTTCATGACTCTAGAAGGAAGACAATAAATGGTGCAGTAGGTAAGGTGATGTTGCGATACAATATTGATGTGTCTAAGGGTTTAGTGAATGGTGTCATCGGTCATATAATAGAAATTATATGGCCCTATTTCCGTAGAGCACAAATGTATGACACGGACATTCCATCAGTTCGTATCGACTTCGGTAAAGATGGGATTCACGTTATTCAATCGAAATCTGTGCAATTTTCAGCTAAATTCATCCACGGTACAGCTGAACGTGAAATGTTACCAATTGTTTTATGCTGGGCGTGTACAGTTCACAAAATGCAGGATAGTACGGTTGACCACGCTGTTGTATACTTGGGTTCAAAGTTGTTCGTTGTCGGCCAAGCGTACGTGGCTTTAAGTAGGGTCACATCAATAGAAGGCCTCTTGATAGAAGAATTAGACTGTTCAAAATTAACTGGGACTTGGCCATGTAATAATGACGCCATCAATGAAATGAATATACTAAGAAATATAACAAACTGATTCTTCTATAAGATATGCCGGAGGAGTAGGTATCTACCTACTTCTATAGAATATAGTTTATCCTAATAATACTTTTCCCAGTTCCTCAAGTTTTCCTGTTGAATGACTCTCCGTTTTATAGATGAAATTTCCTATTGACTATCGACACTTTCGTAATTTCCAATGAGAAGTTTCACTAAACGAATTGCTGTTAACAACGGTTACAAGGTATATATTATCGACCCAAAACTCTCGAAAAACACATCTATTGCTTTGATTCAGACCTATTCAATTTTGAAGGAAGATAATAAATATTACATGACCAAACAACTTTGGTGAACCTACAAATGCTATTGCTCGTTTTTTGAAAAAAGAAAGATTTGGACTAAAGGCTACTATAGAAATGAATAATAATAAGAGGAAACTCATTGAAATCTATCGACACAAAACTTCAGTGTCGGATAGATCGTGAATGTATGAGTATGAATTTATTTCTGGTTTTTATTCCAAAATTTATATCAACCAGACTGAAAAAACTTTCTCCAAATGAATAAAGAACATGGAAGTGGTTTGATTATCGAAAATACCAATCCAAAATTTTCAAAGCTTCCTCGATAGAATAACACCAGTTCATCCAGGACATCGAAGTATTGCAATTCGATAACTGAAGATTTTCATTAGTTCGGATTTCCCTACTCAAATATATTATAATATGATTTTAAATCCCTGAAAGAACAAATGAAATTGAAGATTGAAAAATATAGCTGAGAATAACAATTATATTACGCAAAACAATCCTGTGATGATAACCACAATCTTTTTTGGGTGATGACTCATCACCCGAAGATGTGAATATGGATGTATGTATGTATATTTGTCGATGTTTCACATCTTAACGATCAAATTAATTCAGTTGAAACTCTACACATAAATACAGCTTGTACATCAGAATGACATATAGGCAACAATTTACAAAGTTTTTACGTCAATCAACTGCCTGGTTCAGTCCCATTGTGTGATATAGTGTATCAACTGCAATAAACTACCTGGTTTGATCCCATTGTGTAGTGTAATATTGTGATACTCTTCACTTAATTGAGGGTCTGATTGGTTTCATTCCAATCGTTTAGCCAATACCATATACCGTGAAATCTACTATACCGTAAAATTGTTTATCTTAAATAGTTCTGAGTAAAAGTCAGCGAGAGCATATAAATATCTACCTCTTATGTGGTAGCCACTACATATAAAACACTGAGCCATAAATATAATTGAAGTGGATACTTTTCCACAATGCACATTTCAAAATATCTGTCAAAGTCGTTTTTAGTATTTATTATAGATTAACTTTGTCTTTCACACTGAGTAATTTGAAAGAATCGTTTAAAAGTTATCACGATAAGATAAATTTGACGCAACGCAGAAAGCCATTACGCGTCGCGTCTACTGTAACACGATGGGAGACAATGCGCGAAAGTAGACGGACAGTCTAAGCAATGATCGTCATCGCCGAGATCGCGATTCGAACGCGGGCAGATGCGTGAGGGCAGACGTTGTTGTGTCAGTTTTGCGAATTTCTTCAAAGGTAACATAATTCTATTCTCTTAACTATTCATCACTCAGTGCAGTTGGCAATAAAAATATAAATAACTAGCTGTTGCCCGCTTTCATTATAAAATCTCAAATAAATCCCGAACTATAATAGTTATGGAAAATACATTCATTCAAATTCTGTAGTAATCTTTGATATGCAAAATTTGGATGTGTGTACAGCTTGTCAAAGCTGAAGAGAGACTTGAAAATTATCTCTCTCTCTCTCTCTCTCTCTCTGTCTCTCTCTCTCTCATACAGTCTCCTAAAAATGCACATCTTACAGGAATTACTAATCCAAGATTTTGGAGTCGCTTCCTAGATTTGACAAGCTGTATTAATTTACCTTATTGAATGTTCGAATTATTTTCCTTATATAATTTTCAAAACAGTGAAAATGTACGCTTGAAGACACCTCTATCATTTTTTATGCTGATGTGAAACATCTATAGTCGCACGTAGAACCGATTGCTGGCGTGACGATGGCTATAGTTTCACCTAGGTTTTACTAAACTAAACATCAAAAGTTGCTAAGATGTGTACAGTTTTCTGCTTTGAAATAGTGTTTCAAGCTTTTGAAAAAAAGCCTATGTAATTCCAGCTACATGATTGTGTCAAGACATATTGGTGTCGATTTCAACCCCGAAAAACGGAATCTTCTATGCTGACAATATTATATCCGATCCGAAGACATTTATCTTCTTGGAGTAAATCGATGCCTGAGTTTTTGTGGCATTGAAGTGAACCTGACTATTTTCACTCCAATTCGAAATCACTTCTCGATTCTCTTCAAGATATGATTACACATACTTGATTTATTCAGAAGTACTGGAGATGAAGATCAGATATGTGATAGTTCTGAAAGGGTGGCTGAAAGACCTTCAAAATGAGGAACCCAACCATCTTCTCCAATCAAGATTTTGAGGGTTATGTCTGCATCTGCTGGAGGGTTGACCTCAATAAAAAAATGAACTCCACAAATTACAAATTAGACTGCCGTGTTTTTGTATATTTTTAAATTTTCTGTTGGGGCCAAAATATAATGTGTGATACGCCTTGAAATTAACACACTGTGAAAGTATATGCTTTGTACGTTTTCAGCTGTCAAGTTTGAATATTCTTAGCTATCCTGTATCAACGATATTCTTTTATGGGTTTATGTCTCCTACCTCCTTTCGTTCGTATGGTATCAATAACTACTTGTGCATTTTTATAATAGATTCATTCACATGAAATACAGAACATGGGCTTCAATTGATGTTGAAAATACAAAAACAAACATCAAATGAGTTAGTGACAATATCCAGATATAGTAGTAGTGAAGTAGAAAGACATTCCATTACTTTGTTGTTTATCTTTCCAATACGTTCGTTCTCTCTTCAACATTAGTAACAGTTTGATGATATACTTTCAGCGTGCTTCCTTTCATCGATGTTGGGAACACATACCGAGCAACTCCATGAAACCAAACTTTTTATGATCCATTACCCGTTTATCTCCCGTTTGTTTTGTGCTGAAAAGACTGGAATGGTTTACCTATCTTCTGATTGCGTGCTATACGTCATAGACCTGCTCGTCTGTTCCCATTTTATATTCAGGACGCAGACAGCGGTTTTTTTTTCATTTAGGTCGAGCTCTAGGATTTTACACATCTCGGAGTTGCTTTATAGTTTTTAGGACGCTCTGGGGAATATTTAGGACTCGACGCTTTTTTTTTCTGTCACTACGGATTTACTTCCGCTGTCGAAAGAACATTTCATTGAAATGGAGGATTGGAAAGAAGCAACTGACATGGAAGTGACACGTGGAAATGATTCAGTTGAGAATGTTACCTGGCACATTATTGTGTGGAAGAGAAATGTCTTGGTTTTTAAGTGCTGACTTGTCTTCAACATCTATGTGACCATTACTCCTCAGAGGAGTGCCATGTGGTGACCACTATATGCAAAATACTGATCCATAAATACAATTGAATTGGATACTTTTTTCACAATGCACATTTTAGAATATCTGACAAATCCTTATTGAAATTGATACCATTGTCGTTTTGCGTATTTGATATAGATACACTGTGTCTTTTACACTAGGTGATTTGGACGAATCGTTCAAAAGTTCACGATAAGATTACCTGGAAGTAAGTCATTACGCGTAGTGTTTACTGTAAGACGACGGGGAAAGATGCGCGAAGGCAGACATCGTTGACGGTTGTGTTGATTTTGCGAATTTCTTTATAGGTAACACAATTTGATTTTCGAAGCTATCCATTACTTAGCGCAGTTAGTATATTTTTTCAGTTACTGTATTTTTGAAGTAAAAATATGAATTACTAGCTATTTCCCGCTCTTATATTAACCTAGACTTTTGAAATATGCAGGTAGGTTATTTGTATAGCGTAAGTAAGCATCAAGAAAGGGAATCAGGAATATCCACCCTAAAGAGGGAAAATAAGGGTTCAAAGATTGTATTGGATTTCGCCAATTTTGAAGTTGAAAACCTGAAGTGTTGGGTTGATAAAAAATATTCTTGTTTGAAATGATCTACCATGAAACTCGATGTGACAAAGCGAATCCAGTTGTTTTCTGACAATATGGTGCATCCCCACATTTTTTCAGTCTTGTGAGAGATCAGTTAGATGTAGTTTTCTATTGATTCAGAAACAATATAAATCTATAATCACTTTCAAAATTCCTCCTGTAGAAGATTTTGTTTCTGTTATAGTCACCAATAATATGCTCACTCAGTCAGCATCCATATACACAAACAAAAAGTAATAAACTAAATATTCATCAGCAAATGGTGGCGCTCATTTTTCATATGGAAAATCGTACAGTTAGGAATTTCCGCTTATATTAACGCATCCATCATTACGCCTATTCCACTCTAAAATTATATGAAATGAAAAATATCCAATGTATAAACATAAAATGGATCCAAAAGTTTTTGCCTGCTATGCCACCGCTCACTATGCAAATTTATTTTAGTATTCAATTATAACGGAAGGCCGAATCAATGAAGTCTTGCCAACTCTGCGACTTTCATTAATTGAACTGGAAAAATATTGAAAATGTCGCATTTCATTATTTCCGGAGAATTGATAGAACGTATATTGATTTCGAATGAAATGCAATATTTTCATTTCGTTTGGTCGTTTAGTTTTTTTGAAATCAGATCAACAATAACGAATATGTGATTATGGTTGAAAATGTTTCTTTGTGAATTATGAAAACTCCCATTTCTATATTCTGAAGAAGAAAAAAGTCACGACACGCCCGACAGAAGTGATAATTTCAACTAATCTCAGTTGAAATTTCAAAATTCAAAATTGAAATTGTTAACCTTCATAAAAGTTTAAGTTATTACTAAAATTTTTGTGTATTAATATGATAATGTAGGAAAGATATTTGTGGGTGGATGTTCTGCTTTCTTTATCATAGTTGTTAGCTTGTGTCTCTGTAATGTTGGGTTATCAATGATATTGAGGTTATTCGAAATGAGTAGTTCCGTTTGTACTCCTATGATTCCTTTGGTTCAATTAAAATTATTACTAATTGGAGAATTTCCATCGAGCCAACTCCCCCACACATCTAGTGATTTTTTCACACAAACGGAAAACTCTTATCGACGATGCAGATATGTTTTTTGGATAGGTTTTTCTGTTTGTTGAAATTAAATATCGAGAACCTATTTACTTCCCGGAATTGAACTATTGATAGGCTGAGAGGGCTGTGAACTATTTCTATTTTGTTTTATGGACTTCAATAGAAAAAAAGTGGGGGCAGTGTGCTAGCATTTATTGAAAACTTCCGGAAATCTGGTACTTTTGTAGCCGTTTCCTATGCTCTAGGTATCCTTATATTATTCTTATCTGCTATTGTTTTTATGCAGAGTGTCAGTGAATTTTTGACATTGATTTTATGAGCCTACTTTAATAATATATCCTGGATAACATTATTTATTCTCAAAATTCTTGAAGCCTGATACAAAATCAGATTCCTCCTGTTATGAATAATACATCTCTTCGGGGTATGACAAAATACACATGTTTGTTTGTTTTGGGAAATGTCTTCACCTCCTATAATACACACACATAAACCATTGGATATTCTTCATCAAATGTCGATGGTTTGCCATTATTTGAGATGGCATTTTCAAGACTGGAGTTGCACCTCATGGAGCAGGAGCTCTTTCAATTTATCTTTGAAATTTTCTTTCCGAAACTACTCTTTTCAAGAATATAATCTATTGTGATTCAAATATAAAGCAAACCATAACTTCTGCACAAGCAATGTTCTCAGAGCATCTCAGGAACAGGGTTTATGCATCTCCACAACTGAAATAACTTCAATTTTTCCAAACAAAATGGTTTAGACTTTCCCGACTGGGGTTTTCAGTGTCATTTTTTTTCGAGTTTGAAAGCCGTGGATTTTTGGAATTTCTTCCTGACGTTTCGCTGGCTCGAGTGACTGGCTTCTTCAGAGGTTTAATCATCATAGATTGCTGTTCGATGACTACCTTTTCGGCTTCGTAAAGCGTATTTATGCCTTGTCAGGTAATCAATTGTATTTGTACCTGTATTTGTACCTGCATTCGTACCTGTACTCGTTCCTGCACTTGAATTTGGAACATTAACAATCTTGCTGCCTGTTGTCCTGTGCGTTATTCTCGAATTCCTTAAAATGGGGTTCCATATTTGATTGAGGTGCACCGCTTCTTCTTTTCGGTTAAAATCCTCAGTGTGTTTGTGGATCTCTATTGCCTCCCGTACCAGTCGGCTATGATATACCTGATTGGGGGCAATTAGTTCTGTGTTTTCAAACAAAATGTGGTCTCCTTCACTAAGTGCCTGTTCTGCCATAGATGACTTGTCCGTTTGGCTTAGTCTGCAGTTCCTTTTATGCTCTTTTAGTCTTGTTCCCATGGATCGTTTGGTGGTTCCGATATATACCTTTCCACAAGTGCACGGTATGCGTGCAGCAGCAGGGGTCTATGCTGCTGATAATGGGTCTCTTTTGTCTTTAGCCTACCTGAGGCTTTGTTGTATCTTCCTCGTGGGTTTGAAGACTGTTTCGATGTCCTGTTTGCCCAATAGTTTTCCAATTGTGTCCGTGAACCATCTGATCCTTTTTCGCTTTCTGAACCGTGGTGCCCTTCGGTTTCAATTTCTCCATTTATATTTCTCAACTGTTCGTCACTCTCTATCCAGCATCATTCTCAGTAAAATGGAATTACATGGTATCATCTTCGACATTTCTTCTAAAATTCCACCATATCCTTCCAACCGAGCTGTCGCAATTTATAACATCACTGATTACAAATTGAACTTCATCAAATATCCCCACTAACGAACGTCAAAATAACAATTAAACTTTTCATATATGTTAGGAGATATCAGCCTATAACCACCCCTGAAATCTTAATAACAACTTCTCTGCCATTCCGTCAATCTCATTCCTTTCCCCTAATATAGAAGCACGGTGGGTAAAATCTTCGTTACCTTGTCATTTACGTCCAATAACCCAAGGGTTGCCTCTGGCAGCAGAGTAAATTGATAATTTCATTTTGAAACGCTTTTTGTAATATTTGCTCGGATAATTTGATGATTTCCAACTCGCTAAATGAGGATTGACAGGATATTTATGATCAAAAAACCAATATTCTTTTTCACTCTGTGACCATTGAGAATTTTACTGTTTTTGTTAAGTGAGTAGCTGAAATTATTCTTAACTGATACCTTCGAACCGATCGCAATGACTCAGATTCATAATTTACTCCCTCTAGACCATGGGTCTCCAAACTTTGAAGCCTTCGGGCCATAATGATTTTTTCAGTTTGTTTCAAGGGCCAATTTCTGCCCTCAACTATATTTCTAGGCTAGGATACTCGCAAAGTGTGTGACCTAAGCAAACTTACGCTTTTTTTGCATTTCAATTATTATTGTGTATTGTGACACTTAACGACATGTAGTGGCGAGTATTGGTACTATGTACTATCTTTTTCAGCTGGAATTATCGCGTTGGTTCGAGAAAGTTCGGGTTCTAGCTAGTGTATTCCGATCACCTCGAGATGGCAGTAATAATTGCATATAAAAAGGGTAGCGGCGCAACTGCGAGTTAGTCTGCGTAGGAAAGGTGAAGGAAGCGAAACTGTCTTACATTGTATCATTCATCAACAGTCCTCGTGCGGAAAATGTTTGGATATGTCTAAAGTTCTAAAACCAGTCATATCAATTGTTAACTTCATCAGATCCACTGGGCTGAATCACCGACAATTTCGCGAGTTTATTCAACAGATTGGAGAAAATGATTTACCATATCATACTGCCGTAAGCTGGCTTAGTTGCGGAAAACTCCTCGAGCGCTTTTTTGAACTTCGAGCAGAGATCGATTTTTTTTTAATGTTTTCTTTGTCATCATTTCTGTCGTCATTTCTGCAAGTTTTACCTTGCAAGTAAATAAAACCGAGTAATTATCATTCTGTGTTTTCTTCTTCAACTTATCACAGCAATAGTAACAACAATTAGGTAATCATTGGCTGTCGTGGGCCAGATTGATGACAGTAAATCATTAGCTGTCGCGGGCCGGATTGGTGATAGTGGCAGGCCGGATTTGGCCCTCGGGCCGTAGTTTGGAGACCCCTGCTCTAGACCAATCACAGATGAGCAAATTCATGAATTCATAGTTGTCTTCAAACTATTCTCAATGGCAAATGAGCTTTCAGAAAATTCTACAAAATATAGTCTCTAACGTCAAACACAATCATTAAAACTACAGTTCGTTTTGAAATATTCAGTTTCGGAAAACATGGACACTGAAAGTTTATTCCAAATGTACTTCCCACTATTCAATTGAAAATGACAATAAATTGATGAGTTTCCACAACTTCTTCACAAATAGAGAGAGAATATGTACTCAAATAGTTTCATAACATATTTACATGTAAGCAGCTTCTTAGAGTATTGAGTGGTCTGCCTAGAAACAAGGTTCAAACTCAATTCATGTTGCAATTGAACGAAATAACAAAGATAATGAATATTTTTTAATGCCGTTCTAAAGTTATTTTCTGTTTTGACTTTCGATGGTTTCGCTCCGATTCGGGATATTCCATTCTTTTTTGAAATATTTTCGTTGGAAGTTTTAAAAAAGCTATAGTATTATACTAGCAAATGATTGCAATTACCTGCTCCTACAATAATAATGTTTAATATTCAGTAAATTCTGATTGAATCATTTTGTAGAAATATAAATCCAGTCAAATTGAGTTGTTCCTGATACAATGAAGAATAAGAACTGATAAGGTTGATATTACTCTGATTATAACTTCGAATATACTGCCGTTTCTGTTATTATAAACATTTTGTTATCAATGAAGTAGGTTTTTGAATGTTAAGTGTTTCTTAACTCATTATTCCGAATCTTGAAATGTATATAGTTTCAACTAATGGAATAATGAATTATTCATTATGTTTATGAATCTCTATCTTCCTTCTCAGTGCTTCTTGCATGTATAATATCAGGTTGGGAGTTTTGTTGAGGGGTTTTGATGTTTAAAGGATTCAGATATCCCATGGAACATTCTTGTTGATTACATTTTATAAAGTAGGAGAATGAAAAGTTGAACAATGTGAACAAAAAATAGTATTCTTGGTATATTGTTAAGCGTTGAGTTTTACATATATAAAAACTTTTCCAGTGTTATGATTTTATACCGTTCCAATTGAAATGTTGACTGTGTATATCTTTCCAATCTATTCAGTCCCATGGTTTGAAAACGATGCAGTTTTCTATTCTCTATATGGATTTTTATGAATGTCAGAAATGGTATCTTTTGACCTTGAAGTAATCTTTATCAGTTCAGATCGGAAAAAAATCTTCTTACTGAAAGAATATACATCGAAAATTATTTTTTCGGGTGAATCCCTTCCGAAGAATACTACTTCAGAAATTTATATTGACGACTAATTATTGCCCGCGGCTTCGCCCGCGTAGAATTTGGTTTGTCACATTAAGTTCCTCGACAGACCATTTCAAACAAATAGTTACAATATTTTTTATTAACCCAAAACTTCGGGTTCCCAACTCCGGAACTGACAAAATTCAATACAATCTTGAAAACCCCCATTTTCCCTCTAAGGGGTGAAAATTTTTTATTTTGGTGCTTATTAATGCTATACAAATAACCTACCTGCATATTTCAATATTCTAGATTCAGTAGCTTCGGCTGTTAATTATGTCAATTATTCAATAAATGAATCTGAGAGAGTTTTGTATTATAGTGCTCACCTGAATGTAAGAATTGAAATTGCAAAAAAAAATAATTTTTAAGGTTGAAAAATTTGAAAAAATTGTTTGAGATGACTTACTTGTCAGGCAACAGGAAGTATGAAAATAATTACATGGCACATTTGTAATATTTGACTTTCATAAAACAAAATAGGCTTATAGCAAAGAAAATACATTTTTGGATTCAGGTCATATGGTTTAGTCGAAGTATTATATGAAAGAAGGACAACTTGAGACAGTAATGAATTGAAAGGGATGACATAATCAGTTTGGGTTGGTTTTCTGTAAATGGAAAAATCTAGTTTGTTATTAATTTCTATTATAGTAAGATCTAAAAAGTTTCATCTATTGTCTTTTTCTATTTCAAAGGTGAATTTAATTTTTTGATGTAAGTTATTTGAGGAGTCAAGGATATCATGTGTCAAATTAGAGTTGCCATCTATGAAAAACCAGGCGGTCATCAACATATCTGTGCCAGCTGAGAATCATATCAATTTAATTAATGATGAATGAATTTTCTGAATTTTACAATTTAAGTAGAGTTAATATATCTATTTTAGAAGAGTCAGATGTTAAGTGTTGAGAAAGCAAGTTAGAAAATGAAGGTAGGGTTTCATATTTAGGAACAGATGTGAACAGGTTGCTTACATCGAAGGATATCATGAGGGTGTTAGAATTAGGTTGAAAGTTTTAAATTTCAGTAATTAAATCTAAAGTGTTACTTACTGAATTGGCAGGTTTATAGTTGACAGAATAGACAGAATAGAGACATGAGTATTGTGAAAGCTTACCACTGGTCTGATTAGAGTACCATCTTTATGTATCTTCGGGACACCGTATAATCTTGGAATTTGTGGATTGCTAGGAATTAAATTTTGAGTTTTATTGAATTCAGAGAGAAGGTTTTCACAGGTTTTAATGTAGCTTCGAGTTTTTGAGATGAATTCATTAAGAGGATTAAAATTTAGAGAAGTGAAATTGTGAAATTTTTTAACATAGTCAGTTTCATCAAGAATTACAAAGCAATTTGCCTTTGTCTGCTTTAGTGAATACGAGATTATAGTTGGAATTTTTTTTAAGTAATTTATGTAAAGAAATATTCAAATTCCTATGACTAGACTCATTCAAGTATCGAGAAGTGTCCTTGAGAGAACGTTGATATTTAGTAACAGTAAACTGACAGAAATTTCTATTTTTCTGTTTGATTTTATTATTTTTGGAAAGATTGTCAATCAAGACATCTAATTCAATGGAAAAGGAAGTGAGTTTTTTCTCAGACCAGTCTGAATTCAAGGAGAATTTAAGACCTAAAAATAGAAGAGCTATCTCGTCATCATTGAAAGAATCACTTGAAAGATTCGTGAAATCTAAATTCAGAAAACTTTTCAACTGAAGGTTGCAAGAATTTTACAATTATACACTTCAATACAAAAACCTCTTCGATTCATCCATTCAATAAGTGTATTCAGCTTTTCCAAATCTAATTATTCAATAAGTACCCACTTATACAATATTTGATAGCATCAGTTACCTATAAAAAAATTTTGGGAAACTAACTCCGTCAGCGACGTCTGCCCTTACGCGGCTGCCCGCGTTCGGGTCGTAATCTCGGCGATGACGCTTCATTATTTATACCGCAACTCTATTCCCGCGCATTGTTTCTCGTGAAAGCGACGCATAATGGCATACTGCTTTGCGTTAAGTTAATCTTATCGTGATGACTTTCAAACAATCCATCCAAATTACGTATTGTGAAAGACAAAGTTTGTCAATATTAAATATCTAAAATGACAATTGTATCATAGTGGCTACCATATAAGAAGTATATTCATACTGTCTCGGACTTTTATTCACAACTATTAGGAATAAACAATATTACGGTACATTGTTTGACTGTAACTACAACTGTATAGGCAGCGCACGTCAAAATAGCTCTCAGGAAGCAAGAATTTTTCCGACTTACTCAATACTTATCGTTATATTAAGACCAGAATCACTCAAAATATTTGTGAATTGTATCCTATATGTTATTCTGATGTTTAAGACGTATTTATATAAAGTCGTTTAGGCGTGAAAGAGCCACAAACATACATACATACATACTTACTTTTATCCATCCTCAAAAACTCTCACATTTTTAATAGAATAATAAGAATTCCTATTATAACGTCAAATATACACGAGTTATACCCTATTATTCGTCATATTGTCCCTTTCATCATAGAAAACTGGAATCATACATTTGCAAATAGAATAAAACAACTTCAGAAAATTTCCTTTGAAATGACAGAAGTTCTAACAAGCAAAACGTTATTCAAACATTGACAAAAGGTGCACAGTTCAAGTCTGTTTCCTATTTATTTATTTTTTGTTCATCTGATACTTTATAAGGTTTTCCATTCTGATATGAAGGCGAATAATCACGATCTACAAGCTTCCTTCATTCATTTATTTGCAAGATGATCTGGAATACCGCAATCTATAAAAAAAGTTTCTATGAACATTATGTTCATTTCCAAATATTGGGAATATTAGAAAATAATGTAAAATGTTCACAAAAGTGCTGTTTGAATCCTTTCTTCATAACAGCATACGGATTTACGTAAAATTGAAATGAAAATTATGGAATTTTCAGGTGATATTTCATAAACAATTGGTATTATCAAAATATTGTTTCGGATAACTCGCAATAAATAATTATTCAAGGCCATGAAGTTAACGTCACCATGATTTATTGAATAAGACTCTAATGAAACTATCTATAATTTCAGTATGATGTAGTAACACGTTTTATTGGTCGATTATAGTACGACGATCAACCCCTGATGGCGCTGAATAGGTGGGTGATTAGTTGGTATGAATATTATTGTTCGTCCGATGTATCATTTGCAGCCCCTACAACCTTCGGCTCTCTATTTTGTTTGCAAACCTTGTTGGCAGTTCAACGTTTCGGTGTAATTTCCACAGTTTCAGTGCACGAAGTAATGAAACTGGTACCACAATCATAACGATATGTCGGCCTACTTAGTCAAATGCTATCAGTGCACATAGTGGGCTACGAATTGGTGCAAAAATGTTCATTCATTCATTTTAACTCAACTCAAGTATATACTTGTACATATATGGACTTGATACAATAAATCAATAAAAAAATATAGCAGTGTAAAAATATGGCAATGGATATATAGTTATTTCTACATTCATACTTGCTCTCTCTTCTCCCTTCTCGTATTTTTCTTTCCATAATTTAATGTTCTATGCCTCCATGATGACATTTTGTTCTATTCCGGACTTGTTCATTACATATTTTTTTTGGTCGACCCACTCTAACTTCACCTTGTGCTCTGTCTTGCTTCCCTTTCTCTCACTCATACGGCAGTGACAGGCAGGTTCTCCCTCTCTTGTCGGACAGATGCTTTTCTCTTCTCTCATCTCATGACTCAGTGTTCAGTGTGCGATAGACATGTACTGTTGACAATAACCATATAACATAACACAATACCCGCTTCTGAAAGTGATTATAGGAATTTGATTAAATAAACAGAAGATGATCCTCGAAACACTACAGACTATGCTGAGCTACTACCGTTTTTCTATAATTGTATTTACTGGTTTGAGACTCACAATGTTTCATTTCTCATCCCAACTCTTTTCGTTGAATTTTCTTAAGAAATCCCATTTCTGTAGATATTTTTCTCATTGTATCCTCATCCGATAATTTTCATGATTAACGACTATAGATTAGGGATATTCTGAAATGATAAATGCCCATGGATGACCTTCGGCACCTATGCAGTTACGGCAGGATGTCAGGACCTACACACTTACTTTGCACTACCTTGATAATGCTCCATTAACGTTTCAGAGAACAAAGGATAAGAGGGATCCTGAGGGAGTGAAGTTTTGCCTACATGAAAGACATTATAGATGAGCATATTTCGAAACTGAAAGAAGTATTCAAGAGACTTCGCCAAAGCAACCTTGGAATGTAATCAGTTGAATGATAATTCCGCAGGAAAGAAAAAGGATATCTTTATTCAAAAACCAACATCGAAGTGAAGCCAAATGAAGCCATAAAATATGGTTCTCAATAATATGTTGAATAGACTACCAGGGTTTTCTATCCACTCTTTCATTTCTTTATCTATCGTTTATTTTCAATCAATAATGGTTCCAAAGTAGTTATATATTTGAATACGTTAAAATATTTTTTTCAGTTTTTCTTGTGTCTCCTTTTTTCCGTGGATATCACCTCTCACGTTATATTTTGTTATAGCATGGCGTCTGGGTCTTCTTTTAATATCACGTCGCCTGTGAACAGTAGTTTTATTACAGTGACTGTTTCAATCATCCAGTTCTCGACCAATAAGCGATTGCCTTTCAGTTGGCCACTTCTGGTAGTATGATCTACAACAATTGAGAATAAAAATAGTTAACTCGGAACACATTCTTGTTTCAGACTGCTTTTGTCTCCAATTCTGTTGATTCTTCGTTGAGGGTTTCTACTTTGTTTAAATTATTCTTACACAATGCTTCGATCATTTTTATGTTTTCTTCTATTCATCTACTCGTTTGGCTGTCCTGTTCTATATGTTCTTTTCGCTAACAAATTATTCTCTTCTCAATTTAGTTCGACGTGTCAATTCTTTTTCATTCCATTCATCTTCTCCTTGCTAGGAAATGACAAGCTCACGTCTATGGAAGTATAATCAGTTGTTAACTGCGACCCGAACAAGGGATAACAATTCACTCACAATAACAAACCACCCTCCGATATCGCTTGTATGCGAAACTTAAACCAACTCGCACAAAAGGTATTCCCGACTCTCAAACTCGCTAAACTAATTCAAGAAACTTGTACATTCATGTCGGAGACAAATCTACAGAGTAAATACCTTGATATTACCTAGACCACCAGCACGGAAATTACAAAGTTACTACCAGTCTCCTACTTTATGGAAATTGTGGATGTTAATACAACTGTAAAGAAAGAAGCGGTTCAGTTACCATAATTGATTATTCAAATCTAGAGTCAGTTATTTACTTCACGGGGTTTTTCGAAACTGAATATTTTCAAGTATGATTTAGCGAAGCTTACTGTTTTGTCGTTATGAACTGAAATATCTGTCACAGAATTTTATAAGCTCCACTTGCCGCGTTAGTATTCTGGTCTGTCTGTTCGTCTAATAGAGATAAACTACTGAACTTATTCACTAATCGAAGGAGTCCATAGGAATGTTTGCGTGTACAACTCATTATTGTTTAACTGTTTCAAATATGAGAATGTGTTTCATGTGAAATCGGGGCGGTGTTGTTACCCGAGAGAAGCTGGAGAGTTTTCATCACTGCTTAATCCTTCCGAGGTAGCACACCCGCGATGGCATATGTCTATCTTACAGGGATAGCTCACTATACCCCTTTTAATATAATGCCTCACGTAATGTGGCATATTAAAATACATCAGGACTGATACGATATTTTTTTATTATTGAAATTGATGCTATAAATTATGAAATTATGAAACCACGACAAAATTCAGTTGACGCTCCGAGGCGACTTGATTGATTCAAGTGGTGCATTTGCTTTTTCAGCTGCAGGAAAGCCCGAAAAAACCAAAACCTGCAGCACCACATCATCTGAAGATCTTGATCTGCCAATGTCCTCTCTTATCATTCCCTGTCATATTAAATACGTTAGTCATTTACTCTCATGCACATTACAATTTCTCCTCACTTCATATAATTCAAATGAATATCTCAAGAATTACCGCAAAATCGACACTATCGCGCGACATAATGAATTCATGGAGCCTCACGAATCAATGCAAGACGTGTGATGAAAAAAGGTTGCAATTACGGTGGTTTCATATTATATAGTGGACCATTTTGAAAGTTTACATCGCATTTTCTTGGTTTTTCTTCAGGTAGAAAAATTCTCAGCTTTTTTAAAGTCAATGCTGACACTGAGAAAAAAGAGTGTAAATACCAACGGAACATCTGGTTGTGAGTAGCCGTATATCAAGTTTTTCTGCAGGATATTGATAAATTGACGAATGATGTCAACTTCAAAAATGTATGCTTAAGTCTATTGAAAACACCTCCCCAATATCAGAAAAAAAATTACGTTCTCTCAACGCGAGTTTCGCTTACCGAGTTAGAGTTCTCAGGAGATCAGGAGTGGAAACAAAAACCAAATAACTTACTACCTAGTTTTTTCAAAGCCAAATATACAACCATCATTAAAGGAATTTTTTCAACGAATTATCGTGGATTTACGAAAAGTAAGAGAATATCGAAGGAATAGTCATACACTTGGAGGCACATTGAATATCTGGGGTTTGATCATGTCATGTTAATTAACATCTTCTACTACGAAAGTAATGGAGATATAGCGTGGTAGAAGTTGTTTTGGAATTATTGTTATTTTTCCAGAGAAGGAAGATTAGAGTGTTTATATTGGTGACGAAGAAAGTTATTTGAGTCATAGAAAAATGTATAATTCAAAGTACAATACTTGGAATGTTGATATTTTTAATTTAGGCAAACTTCCTGATGTATTATTTCCATAGTCAATCGGCAATTCGAGTGATGATGGTGATAGAAATGTTCTCATCAAGGATCAGAATGCGGTTTGTTCAACAGAAAGAATATAATCATAATGTTACTTCGGTAATCTACTGGCAGTAATGAGAAAAAATTATTAAACTCATTCAAAATAGAATTTCTATAAAAGTTTTGCCAAAGATGAACAAGCCTAATAATAACGTCGGTTGGTTGTTCCAAAAGGGGAAGTCACTTCAATATCGAACATATTGCGAAACATGAAGTACAACTTTTTTCATCATCATCCTCTTTCGAAGCATGTTTTCTTTTGGCTTATTTGCCAAACTTTTTCATGTCTCTTGAAAAGCCTTGTGCTAAAAATTTTGACACAAGTATACATTTTTGTATCCATTTTTGTTTTATTCGCTTCGACGATCATATTTTTTAAAACAATGAAGTTTTTCTATATATATGTGTAGATCAATTATGAAAATTTGAGTATAATAAAACGAAATTTCGACAAATGAGAAAGTTATGAGCAGTTGAAGTAGTGCCTGCAAGAATAATTTCGTCCAACTTGTGACGTCGACGATGTTCATGTTCGCTTAATTGTGTTATATTGGATATATAGTAGTTTTGCTGTCTCATTCCATTCATTTCAATGGCTGAAATGAAAAATACTCTCACAAATATTTTACAGGGACGATCGGATGACGTCAGTTGTCAGTTATGCCAAAACACGCCGATACTTGATGAAAATCCATACAATAGCTTTCTCAAGCTTAAACTGCAAACCAAATATTTTTATTTGAAATGGAACACTTCAGAAGTAACTTGAAATATCACAAAATAACAGATTCACTGATGAATTTTCGAATTTTCATTATTATGTTTCAATTACGTTAATCTGGCAATAACAATATTGTTTATTATTTCGGAAGGACTACCGTTTCGCTAGAAAAAAAAATTAGATATGTGAATTGAATAGAACTGGCCGATACTTGATGAAAATCCATATCAAAAAACTATCAATACAGTTTATCGTATGATTTTCACTATAAAGGGTTTTACAAAAACTGCGACGTGTTTCGCTATAGAATAGTTTCCTCAAGCATAAACTGCAAACCAAATGTTTTGATTCAAAATGGAACACTTTAGAAGTACCTTGAAATACCACAATCCATATTAAAAAACTAATCATACAGTTTACAGTGAAAATCATACAATAAACTATATAAATAGTTTTTTTTAGATGTGTGAAGACCATGAAACCGAAAAAGAAAATCAGTGCTCTCTATTCTTTCGAAAGTTACAGCTCTCCGAAGTTTGAAGAATTCCAACGTTTCAACCTTTCTTGTTCAGAAAACATGAGTCAACATTAAATTCGTTTTCTGGTGATATCCCTCCATTTTGAAATTACATACTGGTGACACTTAAAAAAAGGTGAAATAAGGTGTGAACGCAATATGGTGAACAAGTAGTTATTTGCATTTTTTTTTAATTTTTCATTATGTAGGAAAGTGAATGAAAAGTTGCAACTTTCGGAACTTCTGAGGGCCATTACTCTGGACATGAGTGAGAGATAATTTATTTGTAATCTAGACCTCAAAGTATGTGACTGTATTTTTTTTATCGGAGGGTAAAGCATATCCAAAGTTTTATCCAATATCACAAAACTCCTTCATTCTTGATCTGTTTCTTCTCTTCTTCACCCCTTTACCAAACATACTACTGTTATTTCATTCAATAAATAGAGAAATTCCATCGAAACCACTGAATTCTGATGAGCTTCAACAAGCAATACTAACCAATAACAATCTCAGAAACGCCCTACTCAAATCCCGATAAAATCCTCACCTTGTGCTGGAGCATAAATATTCAGGTACAAGCAATCCTCACTCTGCTCCTTCAAATGAGGCAACAACCTCTTCAAGTATTCCAATCGACCCTTTGGCATTCGCCTCAAAGCCGCAGTCTCGTTCACAATATCCGGCAGTCTCTGAGGGCACACCGGACTGAATTTATCGGCGATCTTAACCCCCTGCCAAAGGGCGCCCGTTACGGGCGGCATAAATCGCAAACTACCCAGCGGAGGGCTGGCGTACGGGATCCCGCGGAACACCTCGACCGGCTCGAGGTGCTTCGATTCCAAGGTCATTATAACACCACTGACGTCACCGTATTTCGTCCTCACAGTGCGAGAGGTCAGAGGAGGCCGAGAATCGGACGCTGGATCACTCCGCGACAGATGAGAAACTGAAACAATGACGAAATGTAAGGTTAGGAGTTTCTGGAGCACGCTGGCCATGACCGGTGGTTTGGTTAAGTCTTCACCATAGTGGTTCGTTGAAAAAATCGCATAGGAACAAATAAATACTGATTTTTTCCATGTAGCACTTGTAACTAGACCTCTAGTGATCAATGGTCGTTGACGAAACACTAACTTCCGCGCACTTTCCTGGCTATTCAGTCAGATCGGACGTAAGCGGATAATTCTCAGCGCGAGTTGGGTTTCCGATGCCGTGGAAAGCGTGGAAATTCCGTAGCACGTCACGCACTAACTCCTGAAAACCGACTGACGATGAGGTCCCTTTGACACGGTCCTGCGCATGTGGCGACACAAGGGCGCACATTTGGCACATTTGCGAACTACGGTTCGATTTGTTAATTTGCGAAGAAACTTTGTGGTAATGCTGTTTTAATATATCAATTTTAACAGAACGATAATATTGAATACGTTTTCAGCTATTTCATTGAATATTTCTCTATGAATGGTATTTCAGTTTGGTGAAATTTCTGGTATAGACACATTTGAGAATGAAACAATATTTGATTGGAGTAAAATCAGCGAACTTGAAGCGATTGAAATGGTTTCGCCGACAATTTATGTGACGAGCAAAATGAAGCTGTGTTGAAGAAAGTTTAGACTCTCAAATTATCGCAACTGAACTGAACTGGTGAAAACCCGAATATTTGCCTACAAAACTACTCATGAGGTTTATTTTCTAACGAAAAAAGTTGATCATTTCTCCATCACTGTCTATTTAATGAATATATGGAGTAGATAACACTGAATATATTTTGAATCATAAGAATAAATGGTTCTGATTGTATTTCAGTCTGAAAAAACGATCTTTGCTGACGTTTTGTGAGCCGAGCAGAATGATGAAGACTGATGAAGAATGATGAAGACTTTGCAAAAAATTTTTTCAAAATGATAATCTCCTCCGAATTTTCAAACAAGATTTCCACTAAGATTTTGTCTTCATTCAAAAACGTTGATAATTCTTCACATCACTGTTCATAGTGTTCATCCAACAGATAAGGGAAGTGTATACCATTAAAAGAATTTCAGATAATGTTGTTGAATGTTTTCTCTGGATTGTATTTCCTTCTGGAGAAATCTCCGGTGCAGGCACCGGTGAAGAATGAACCTGGAAGTGGTCAAAATGGTTTTTGCTGACCCTTCGTAAGCAAAATAAGGCTGGATTGATATCAAAATTATAAAATTTCTCGAATCTGTTACTGTTCGAGTGATTGATTACCTCTGAATGTTCATACAAAACCGCGTTCGATTTGGATGAAGAATCTGAAAGTTCTGCTTCATTTAAGAAGTTGATGATGATTTGTTCATTACTGTCGTTGTATATACTGATCGATAGATGATTCCAAACTCTATGCATCAATGCTCTTCATTCTTTTCCTGGTTAAAATTTTTTATCTAATTTCGGATTTTCTATGAATTGAATTTGAACCAAAGCGCTGCTGAAACTGCCCGATGGTTATTGAAGGCACTGTTTGTCGTTAGTCTGCGATAGTCTGTTATGGAGATTCCAGCCTGAAAAATGAGCTCTGAAATAGTCGACCTACAGTAATCTAGGACGAGGATTTGAGGACTCTGGTGGGTACTGACTCATCACAAACGATGCGTGATTGGTGGAAGAACTGGGCGTCAGCTCCCATGCAGTTTTTGATGATTCAAAGCATCTTGGAAAGATCAAAAAGCTCGAAAAGTGGGTGCACTACGATTTGTACAATCGACAGAAATTATCACGTTTTGAGATCTGTTCCTCTCTGCTTTTGCGCAACCAAGAGGATCATGTTTCGGATTGTATCGTTACGTATAATGAAAAGTATATCCTCTATGACAACTAGAGACATTCAGGGCAGTGGTTAGGCACCGATGAGCCATCCAGGCGCTTCTAAAAAAAGACGAAGGTTACTGTATGATGGTCAGCGGCTGGTGAGGTACACTATAACTTCTTGCAATCAGACCAAACCATCTTAGCAGGAAATCGACGGAACGTAACACGAAAAATTGCTTCAGCAGCAGCCGGTACTGGTCTGAGCGTCGAAGTTCTGTCACACTCAACATACTCCTCAATCTTCTCACCAACCGACAATCATCTCTTCAAGCATTTCAGTGACTTTCTTGCCGGTAGAACCTTTGTCGATCAGGATCACGCGAAAACGGCCTTCGTCAACTTCATCGAATCCCGATCAAACAATTTCTACACGGAAAAAAAGATTTGTTGAACGAAAGAAAATTCACTTCATTCAAAGAAATAAAAGTGTCATATATGCACGACAAAATATTTTGCTGATGCAAAAAAAATTCTTGATTCCCAATCATTTCTGTAAGGATATGTTCATTGTATCAAACAAATATTTGATTGAAACAATCACATCGATCAGTTATTTCAATTTAAAGAAGAATTGAATTCAAGTAATATTTTGTCTAAACGATAGCGAGAATGATTTGGAGTAATTCGAATATTCTATTGAACAAACAAAATTTATAGATGGGTGAAATAGTGGAACTGATTGAAACAATCAAATGTATTTTTTATTTGAGTAAAATTTATGTTGAAGAAACAACATATCTGCAGGATGATGAAGAATTTTGTTTGTTTTGATAATGGGAAATAATTGATAGTAGTTGAACGAACAATGTTTATACCTTATTGTGAATATCTTGCTGATAAAGTAAAGCATTTCTAAAGTTCAAAATAAGTATGAATAATGATAAACCAAATGAAATGAAGTTACAAATGAAAATACTTCCCTCTTGTTTGAATTTGGTTATTGGATTCAATCAACTGAATATTACACTAATATGAGTACCAGCATCTCGTTGGTAGTAATGGAACTTCAGATCGGATCTACTGAAAATTACTTTTCTCTTCTCTAAAACTTCAATATGCTTTTTACCATCAAATATTTTCCAATTAAAAAATCATTAGACCATCGATTGTTGTCATCTCCTGCTGCTGCTGATTCGATTAGTACATGAAGTTTGTAGATAAAAAGCATTACGTAGTTTTAGTATTGAGAAAAGTACTTTTCGGCAGAATCAGAAATACAGAGAGTCAGTGATTGAATGTGCATGAATCTCCAATCGAATTAGGTCAAGTTATTGAATAATTGTGAGAATATATTATAGTTTGTTCAACAACCCAATTTCTTAATACATGAAATACAATTTGTATCATTTTCTCAACTGGATTATTGATATACTTATGTATTACGATTTTTCAATCAGCTGCTGATGGGAGTCTTGCGGATAGTATTTCATATTCAATACTGATTATGTAAATGCCATGGAAAATTTTTCAACATGAGAATGAGCAGAATATAAATTTCATTTTTTTATAATAGGAAAAAATCAATGACGTACTTCATCACAGAAAAATTTGATTAGAAATATGTTATTACAAAATTTACCAAGCTCGCCAACCATAACCTTCAGGCCTTCAAATCTACTGAATTTGAGAATTCTATCATTCAATTACTTAGGTACAGACCTGAATAATGATAAGTATCTACAGAAAATCGCAAAAATATATAGTTATTTGAGAAAACTGAATATGTTTTTAATTGTAATGGTACACATATTCATAATGAAAGTTATGAATTAAAGACATACCTCTGTTATATATGATTCTTAATTTATTCCATCAATTTCTTCCTTGATTGAATATTTTTCTTTTGCCAATTGAGGGAATCATTTCTTTGATTTCTTCATCAGCGAGCCTTTAAGCTATGTCTAAGGTTACATCGTTTTCTATTTGAAAAATATGTGTTTTAAGTATATTAGTGGGAGATAAATAATATATGTATTTTTTTACCTTTAAAAATGCCAATCAGGTCATTCAATCCCAAGTTATTAAGAAATTCCTCCATGTCTAAAAATAAAAGAGATTATATTGCATGTTTTGAGTTCGTGCAGTTTTGTTGCATGTCATCATTTTTGTAAATATGTTACAAATAACTTTCCTTTTTCGGTTTTACTGATTTTAATAAAGTAAAACAAGAGAAATATGTAATTATTTCACAATGTTCTTTAAAAGAAAATCAGACTTGAAAACATCGAAGCTTTTGTTCAGTCATTACATTAAACGATAAGAACTTCGAGCTACTTTTATAGGGGATAGCTGTCGAGAAAAATGTATGGGCACGTGCTTGAAAAAAACAATGTCCATTTATCCAATGCATGCTATTCATAATTATTTCAAAATATGGAATGAAAGAAATTATATAAATATCAACATACCCGTGAAAACACTGAAAAACTTCAATCCACGTAATTAAAAAAAAACTGTAAACCTCTTCATCATTTCCTTGCAAAACACATTTTTAATTCTTATTCCATTCGTGATTAGTTTACGGTTCTTGCGCAAACGCAAATGGTGCCGACCGGCACGCTATTCCTTAGAAGTATTTCAGCTATACCATTTCTTTCGAAGAGATTATTCAATTTTTCAAACCAACAAATAATAAAAATATTGAAATTAAATCATCCATAGGCTTGAAATTATTTCCAAAATTAAATAAATGTATTGATATGTATTGTTAAAGTGAAAATAAATATTCAGCAGATTCAATTATATATTTGTGTCAAAACAGCACCCCGTACTGCTAAACTGAATTGGAAAGTTTTCATTCAACAGACGTACTTTTGATTTGATGAAATTATATTGTTTGACTCAACCAAATTATTTTGAGAACTCAATGAATGTTATTCTTGAAACGATACACTATTCATTTGACTGAGTAAAAGAACTCTTGAATTGAAATATTAGAGAAATTGAAATGAGAATTTCATTTTGTCCCCGCAAAATTATCATCCAATCGATACAATACACATGTCGTTTGGAATGAATGATATTTAATCGAAATGACGAAATAAATTGTAATAAATAAATTTCTCTGAAGTAACAAATCTATTTTTTCCGTGTATGCCGACTGAATCAATCAACTTGTGTAACGTTGGCAAAAATGACCTGATCTAATGGCCACTGACACGGGATCTGTGATACATTTACATAACAATACAAAACAAAAAAATCAGAATAAATGAAACAGTCGACAGTCCTTGAGGAACTGTATCACGACACTGAGTTGGTTAGGTAGGCCGAGAATGTCTTTGAGAGTTCCACTTAATTTGTGTTTGCGGCGAGTTGGGCTGTATTGTATACAATTCAAAAGTATGTGCTCAATTGTGAGTCTTGCATTACCACAAAATTCACAAGTAGGGGGATTTTGTGAAGACATCAGGTAACCATGGGTGAGTCGGGAGAGGCCTATTCTGAGTCTTCTTATAACACTTTTGTCCTTTGGGGACAGGTCCAGCGCCGAAACTATGGGTTGGATTGTATGTAGTTTGGTGGTACATGTGTTCCAATGTGTTTGCCATGTTTGTGTCATCATTTGTCGAGCTGCTGATTTCAAGTCTTGGTGAAGTTGGATTTGCTCCTCAGTCAATTCCTAGGAACAAGCTTGTTTTGCTGCTTGGTCTGCACGTTCGTAGCCTGTAATTGCTACATGAGAAGGGATCCAGATGATATTCACAAGGACACCTCTGGTATGATGGTGGTGGCAGGTATCGAGGATATCTCGAACCAAAGGATGATGTGAGTAACTATTTTTGATAGAGAATATTGATGAAAGGGAGTCTGTGCATATGGCAAGTTTACTGTTATCTTGTACTGGAGACCTCAACGCTTGTAATATTCCATATAGTTCAGCTGTGTGTATACTACAGACATTGGGAAGTTTTTATGTTGCTATTATTACATTGAGTGTAGTAACAGCACATCCGGTACCATTAACTTCTTTGGATGCGTCAGTGTAAAGGATTTTGTCGAATTGCTGGTTATTTATCAGTTCTCCGAATATTTGTATGAAGACTATATTAGGCGTATCGTGCCTTAGGCATGTATTCAAAAATGGCGGATTTTTGGTCCATGGCGGAGTTTTCGACAGTTTTATGAGAGTTGTAGCTTTGAGGTTGGTGTTTCTTGAAAAAGGGTATAATAATTGTGGAGGTGAAAGCGACGTTCTGGGTCTGTTTTGAGGAGCTGGTTGTATAGAATCAATTAATTCAAATACCGGGTTTTGTGGGTTAGCAGATACCCTGGAGAAATATGATAATAGTTGGTATTTTCGTCGTATAATATGAACGCTTTCCATCGGGCTGGATCTGAAGACACCCAGGCATATTCGTAGTACTGTGGTTTGGATTGTGCCAAGGTATTTGAGGTATGTTTTGCAGGCATTCATATAAAGGATACTTCCGTTATGCAGTTTGGAGCGGGCTAATGATCTGTAAGTCCGTATTAGTATTTCCTCTTCTGCTCCCCATTGGCGACGAGCTAATGATTTTAAAATGTTGATACGATTCAGACAGCTAGCTTTTGTCTCCGGAATATATTGTCTCCATGTGAGTATTTTATCAAAGACTCCCAAGAATCTATGTTGATCAACCACTTGTAACTGATCCCCATTGAGATCTAATTGTGGAGGTAGGGGATAAGGTCTTTAGCTAAACTAGATTACTTTAGATTTGGTTGTTGAAAAGTGAAATCCGGATTTGAGAGACCAATTGTGGATGCTGCCTAGGGCCTTCTAAAGTAAGATGCAAGTACTGACCGTGGCTTTGCCTTGGCAGTAGAGGATGAGGTCGTCGGCGTATAATGCATATTTTACGAGTGAATTAATCGAAGTACAGATGTCGTTGATACTCATCAGGAATATTGTGGTGCTGCGAAACGAGCCTTGTGGGACTCCGTTTTCTGGAAAATGCAGTGTAGATGACAGTTTATTTGTAACAACTTTAAAATATCTGTTGGTTGAGAAGTTTTGTAGAAAGGAGAAAATGTTTCCAGTTAGTCCAAAGTCCATGAGTGTTTCAAAAATGATAGTTTTGCGAATCGTGTCGAAGGCGCTGTCAATATCTAGACTAACGGCAATTAGGACTTTCTTACTTTCGAAAGCTTCTGAGATGTCTGTATGTGAAGTAACCAAATATCTAATGTGCATATGTTTGATCGAAAACCTGTCTGTTCTGAAGTTAAGAGGTTGTGAGATTCCAAGTACCAGTGTAAGCGTCTATTAACAATTTTCTCGAGAATTTTACATGGACCACATGTTAGAGAAATTGGTCTGTAGGAATTGGGAAGATTGGTAATTGAGTTGTTCTTTTTTATTGGTATTATGGTTGCTTCTCTCCATATAGCCGGAAATTGTTGGTTGCACCAAATTTTGTTGTAAAGTTCGAGCACAGTTTCTGACTGTGAATATTTTAGGAAGATCATTGGTATGTAATCTGGTACTGAAGCTGTGTTCTTTATCGTGAATAGGGCTGAGTTTAATTCGGAAAGAGTGAAAGGAAGATTGAGAGAGTGACAAATTTGGGAAGTTTGTTCAGGATGTGGATTGTTTGTTGAGTTTGGAGGTTCTGAATTGAATTATATTTTGTTTTGAAAGTGTTGGGCAAGGATGTTGGCAATTTGTTGATCATTGGTGGTGACTTCTCCCTCGTAGGTTAGGCCAGGAATTTTATAATTGATGTTCCTTCCTCTCATCTGTCGTATCTTGGTCCAGATTGAAGAAGATGTGTCAGTGGTCATTGTGCTCGTGAATTTATTCCACGGCTCTCGTTTACTGAGTTTCAGAATCCTTTTTGATCTTGCTCTCATTTTGGTTCTTTGGTATTTGTTAAGCGCCCTTTTGCTCTCCTTTACTGCCATGTTACAGGCTTCATTCCACCAAGGAACGGTTCGTTTTGATGAGTTAGTGGAGTACTTTCCTATAAATATATTAAGAAATTATGGCGTTGGTCAGTTGGCCAACTGCTTCATCTATATCATTCGAAAATTCGATGTTTTCTATATTTGCATTTAGTGTTTGACTGTAAAAATCCCAGTTTGCTTTAGCAATTTTCCAATTTTCTTTAAATATATTTTGCCTAGTTGAGTTTGAATTCGATAACCTACCAGGTGATGTTACAATTGGTGTTTCTGTTTTTGTGAATTNAATAATTCAAGAATGTTTATTATTCTGAATGATACAAATGTTGCTTGTTCTTTTAACCTTTCTTTTCACTCTTCGTACAATATGCTCCATGAAATACGGTTGCTGAATTTCTACTACTTCCGTTTCCCGAATTATAAAGTTTATTACGTACCACTGACCTTTTATATAGTATTCCTTCGATTTCAAACTTGAAAGTTATGAAACCGTTACACGATAAGAGTGTTAATATGTATCCGATTAATTTCAGTAGGGGAGTTTTTAGTGAAGAAAGCACAAACGTCACTTCGGAATACATTCACAACTTGCATCGAATCACTTTAATTGAATTCATTTCACAGTTCGAAGTAGAAAAATAATTTCAAATTCATTCGCAAAATATTTCACTACATAATATTGTTTGCAATCTGTAGAATGAGTAGATTCAAAGATAGAATAGTTGAAAGGATATTTTCATATCATTAGGAATTTGAACTTTCGGTTATCTTACAGCAACTACACTCATCTTTGATTCCCTAGAAAGAATAAAGAGAAAACCGTTCAGTTATTGTGAAGTGTTTTAAGAGTTTCACCAAAGTAATATTTTGAAGCTCAATGACGAAATCAGCATGTAAGTGCTCGACACAGTATGAAGTATGTGGCAATAATTTTGAATTTTGAATGACATTTACGACTGGAAACGCTACAAACGAAAAATTCAATTCTTCATGGAAAAGGAGTTGAACTGATCAGTAGAGATAATGACTTTTTCCCTAACTTGATTGGATATATTTTGGAAAACCCATGAATACAAATAATAAATTTAATAATTAAATTACTGCTACTAACAATCAGGAGGCTTGGTATCCTGTTGTCTTCACTATCTCCAGCTCAAATATCGATCCGATATATCTCACAAAAAATACTCGTACTGTAGCTTCTCAATAAAGGAAATGAAAACTCTTGAATTGTTTATCTCGAAGGATGGTGTATTTCATTAGTTGAAAAATGAAAAATTCCAAACCAAGTTACAAGTGAAGTGAATGTTACCTAATTTGTTGTATTGAATGAAATCACGGGTTCAAGACGTTTCGGAATCATTTTTACCAACATCATTCTCGGACCAATAACCCAACTCACAACGGAAAGAGAAATCCAATGGATTCTAGCCTTTTTGAATTTTCATGTGAACAGACGGACTGTGGACTGCAGAGTGTATAGGAAACCAACACACACAGCCAGGTACTTGAACAAAAATTCTAATCATCAGCCAAAACAAAAGGTTGGTTTACAGAGCTGAGAGTCTCCCTGAGGAAATAAGTCACTTGGAAATACCTACAAAGAAATAGGTTCAACGTATGAAAATTTGAGAGGGCATATCACACCAATGTTACCAAACTAGGGTAGTCAAGGAAAAAACTTTCCTCCTCTATGTTGTAAATATCACAGACCAGATAGGAAGGAGAACTTTAGAGAACCTGGCTCCCACCGTCTAAATTGGTAGCACATTGCCAAAAACGACTCTCATTTGTAGGAAGACTCAAAAGATTGCTTCTGGTCTGGATTCCTGGCCATACTGGCCTGTAATGCAATGAGGCTGATGACTCCCTTGCAAAGGAGTTGCAGCTTTATAGGACCAGAACCTGTCATTGCAAAGCATCGCCTTGGGCTTTGCCAAACAAACATTGAACACCTGGATGGCAAGAAGATTCACGGACTTCTGGCAGAACCTTCTATGATTGGCTCACTCCAAGGCGTTCATTCACCCTTCAAAACTTGATACCAAATAGTTGTTGGACGATAGTAGGGATGAAATACGGCCTTCTCACGAGTCAGTCATTTGAATTATCATATGCCAAGACTCGGACTGTCGAAAGACAGAGTGTGTCGCCTTTGTTTGGAAAATGATGAAACAGCAGAGCACATATTTTTGCCTGCCCCGCTGGGGACCGAATCAGGTTTTCAGAGCTTGGCGGAGCCATACTCGCAACATCTGACCTGAAAGAACACCCACCATACAAACTAATCGGCTTCGTTAAGAAGCTGGGTTTATTTGGTCGAGTGTGAATAGATGTGAGCGATAATAAACCCTTACGGGTTGCGGTGGAGGGTCGAATAGACCCACCCACTTTCGACCTAACCTAACCTCAGAGAAACACAACAAAAACTATCAGATGAAGTCTAAGGTCAGCTAGGGACTCCAGATAACCTTTAACAACACCCGGGGTATTATGGATTCCCTGCAGCTGCGGGAAAGTCTATATGGAAACCACGAAAAGAAGTATAGTTACTCGTCTCCCTAAACATGAGAGAGATTGTCAAATTGAACAAATTGATAAATCAGCTGTAGCCAAACATGCTTTCAACACAGAAGGCACTCACATTACCTCGTGCGAAGATACAGTAATAATCGATGAAACTCAAAATTACTATTCAAGAGTATATAGAGAGTCAATAGAAATTAAAATTCACGGAGATGAATTCAATAGAAAAGAAGAGGCAATGGGCATCAATAAGATCTGGCTGCCTTTCCTTAGAGGTACACAAACGTCACGTAATACACATCGCCTTTGATACTGTATACCGCAGTGGTAGACGAAACATCAGGCAAAAAACCTGCAGACCACAGCCAAAAAACCAGGAAAATACCTCTCACACGATTATTATCGCATCTCTTCAACTGAACAAAATTTCATATGGATTTTATTTTTTTAATCATGATGAAACTATTTCAGAAACTCTGTCATTTCCTTTCAGCTTTTCATCAAAGCTATGACTTGAACGAATTTCACGATAAACATGAAGTATTGTGAGATTCAGCCGCTCTTTTTTCCATTTACAGCATTCAGACTACACCTACTTCAATTTTCAATCTTCGCTCTTCCATATGTTGACATAACCTTTCGACAAGGCTCAAGTATCACTTAAACGCTTGAAAAAACGAAATGAAATTTGTGTTTTCGTCTTTTGCAGTCTGCAACATATATGAATTTGTTTTCTGATTTGCTATAGCAGATACATTCAATTTAGACATATTGTAAATATGAGTATTATATTTTGTTTCGAAAAATATACAGTGTGTTCATTGAACATGAGACAAATAAATCAAGGGACCATTCCTTGGAATAATCTAAGAGTAATTTGTCCTTTGATGATTTTCAATAGGCAGCTTTGTTTTGAAAACACGGGTCGAAAAAGAATTTCGACCGTGTTTTCAATAATAATTTTGGTAATATTGAAATTATTAACGTAGCCGGAATGAAAATATAGCGTACACAGGATTTGCCAAGTGATAAAAAATCTAACAATTTTGTTTGTACCTATCATCAACATTCCGATTACTACAAACGGCTGCAGACTTTCAATTTGCTGGGTGTAACGTAATTATAAACGATCCTGGTGTCGATGAGAATAAGATTGGATCCGTGCATCTGAGCGGAGGGTATTGTCATTTCCAACAGTTCTAAAGTCTATCCAAATCCAAGATAGAGTAAAACAAAATAAAACCGAAGCGTGATCGCCCAGTGTCAGATGGAAAGGGCAGCGTTCATTGGTCAATCCGCCTTCTTCGTTACCAGTTCGTTACCAGCAAAGGGTTGTAATCAGTCGTTTGCGTGTTTGTGTGGCGTGCGTTATAGTATATTGTTTAAAATTGTTTTCCAAGATGTCCAGTACACACACTGCTGATGACACTGAGAGCTATCCTCCTTGTCCAGCCAGGAAGCGATCCAAAAAAAGACATTTGAGTGTTGAGATGAAAGAAGTGATTTAAAATGTGTTCAAGAAAGAGATGGAAGAAATTGAGACACCGACTGTCGACGAAGTCGTTTCGAAAGTTTTCGACAAAAATTGGAGTGTGTTGCGCTTCGATTCACGATGTTTTTTGGGAATATAAACAAAATCATACATTTTCCAAACCGAATACAAATCAGAATCGTCAAACCATTATAAAATCAATAGATGATGCTGATAAACATGCAATCAGGAGGAAAGTGCATGAGTACTTTTTCAGAAATGAAATACCCACGATAGACAAAGTACTCACAGAAATAAATGAAGATTGCCAAGTTTTAAGCGGTCAACATTCCGTAAAGTATTGAAACATTTGAATTTTGTATGGAAAAAACGAGGGCGCAATAGTTTATTTTTGGATAGAGGGGAAATTGTGTTATAGAGGAGAGAGTATTTGACCAAAAATAAATATTATGGGGAACAACAGAGAACAATTCGTTGTATCGATGAAACTTGGGTTAATGCTGGTTATACTACCCCTAAAGTATGAGTCGATGGAACTGTAACCTCATCTGGAAGGGCCTTTCTAGATGGACTGTCCACCGGATTAGCAAATCCATCAGGTAAACTTATATTTATATTAAGACCTGCCTCAATCTCAATATATAAAAAGTAACCCTCGTATTTGTTCCATTTACTTACATACCTCTTCATAATTTCAGGTAAAGGAAAACGGTTTATTATTTGTCACATCGGCAATGAGAATGGGTTTGTTGCTGAAGGGCTGCGGTGTTTAGATTCGAAGAAAACTGAAGATTATCACGAAGAAATGAATGGTGAATCTTTCGAAAAGTGGTTTTCCAAAGTTCTACCCAATCTGGAGGATAATGCTGTGATTGTAATGGACAAATCACCTTATCATTCGCGACGGTTAGAGAAGATTCCGATAACGTCTACAAAGAAGGTTGAAATCCAAAATTGGCTGCGATCAAAAAATATTAGCTTTGAAGACTCAATACTAAGAGTACAGCTACTAAAAAATGTCAAGGAGCGCAAGCTTGAATACCAAAAATATATAGTCGATGAGATGGCAGCAGGCCAAAACAAAATTGACCTTCGCCTGCCTCCATACCACTGCGACCTCAATCCCATCGAGTTAATATGGACGGATGTGAAGAATTTTGTAGCTCAGCATAACACCACGTTCAAATTTGCAGATCTCAAAGTACTTTTGATGAGGCTTTGCAAAGAGTCACAGCGGAGAAATGGGAGAAGTGTGTTTGGCATGTGATATCGGAAGTCGAGACAAAGATTTGGAAGCTTGATAACATAATAGAGGCACAAATCGAGTCACTGATAATTCACATTGGTGAGGATGACACTACTGTTGAAGGGACAAATTCATCCAGTTTAATAATTTTGATTGATATTCCTTTTTGATTTTACATGAAATAAAAATTATCAATAAAGAAATAATTACGTCTCTTTTCATATAATGCTTGAGTGCGCTGTGAAAAATCCAATAAAAATATTTTTATATTACACATTTTTTTCTGCATTTTTCCCATCAAACTGCAAAACTTGTGCATTTCACTCGTTTATAAAAAAGTTTTCTCAAGTATGAGCATTTGCGATCAACAAGATGTTGGTTCTGAATACGACCTTGGCCAATTCTTGTGATTTTCAATATGACGTGCGTATGATATGTCGATGTTTACATCCACTCTATCTTGGATTTGAATTTGCTTTAGTACTCTATACTTTTATTTCGGCCACAGTTATAATTTTGAGATTACCATCGAAAATTTATTTCGCTTCGTATCTTTGAAAGAAAGGGCCCTATCAAAAATCATCAAAGGACAAAATATTCTTGGAATAGTCCAAGGAATAGTCCCTTGAATTTTTGCGGCATGTTCAATAAACACAATGTATTCAACGTTTCGAAAAGAGATTGGAATGTTCCTGAATGTTATGGAATGCAGTCATATTTTGGAAAGTGCATTCTTCAAGTGAAAACAAAATATAACAAATAGACATATTCGTTTTGGTACTAGTGCGATCGGGTTGGGTCAGTAGTTATAGTGTGAAACACATTTGTGGAAATCGAGTCAGCTTGTTAACCATTCAACCTTGTTTGAAGGAGTCGAAAAGAAATTACCATTGTTTTCTGAAAACCTCAAGAAAATGATCATTTCATCAATAATAAGGTCATGAAAAGCTATTACGGCAAACTGAATGGATTGTGATTGGATACTTCCTGATATATTGTAAGGGCCATAATGGCATCAATTGCATCACATAGTCCATCTAATGCCAGATCAGTTACCACTAAGAGGATATCGCTTGTCTAGTGAAATACATTCATTAATGAAACAGCCCATATGAAATGCTTCGTGACCTCCATATGAAACGTTTCTACATATTTGCATACAATTATCTGTGGATAACTATGATTACAGTTTGATAGACCTATTTGAATATTGGTAATGGATAATAATGCAGGTTCTAATTTCATTCGAACAAACTTGGAATTACTATGAAACTCTGTATGTTTCAACTGAAACACTGTAATCACTGATGATTTTTCAGGAAAACATTTCATTTGATAAAACGTTCAGGGTCGTTACATGCAAGGTTAGAAAATAGTTATTTTTCAGATGAGCAATTTTCAAGCGAATGAAATTTTGATGAATGAATGATGATATGAAAAAAACTGATGTGTTGAACATTCATGATATTATCGTTATATTTAAAATCCTGAACGTTGGGATGTTGACATTTTGTAGATTGTACGAAACCATATGCACGTCAATATAATACTCTATAACAATTTCGTTATTTGAATAACGTTTCGCTGGAGCAGGTGACTATCTTTCTCAGAGGTTTATACAGCCGTTTATACAGGGTTTTTATTGAACATGCGATCGCTCTAAAAGCAATTTTGCACTAGAAAATCTTTTAGTTTTCATTCAAAGATGCATATTGAACTTCAATTTTTTATGTTTTCTGGAAAATAATTCAATAGTTTTGGAGCCCTGAAGTTTGGAATATCAAACGAGGGTGAGGTTAATATTTTCAGGTATTTGACTGCGTTTTTCTGCAGGAGGTTCGAGAGCTCAAACAACATTGAACGAATAATACGTTTTTGTGCTACAAAAACACAAGACGATGAAGTTGATGTTCCCCAAAAGGTCACACCATATCGTAGTCTTCTTTCTACCTGTGCATAATAGATCTGCAACAACTGATCAGGATTCAGAATTTCTTTGATATTTCCAAACTGATAGACAACTGTGTGGAGTTTGGAAACAGAATATTTGCAATAAGACATCTAATTGAGATGGTTATCGACATTTAAACCTAGAAACTTCGTTCTTGTGACATTGGTGGAGATCATAGGAGGTCCAAATTAGATATATTCACAAGTCACACAGTTTTTCGTTATGGAACTTTCTCGGGTGTTGAAAATTATAAGTGAGGTTTCATCTGCGTACACAGTGAAGGAAGCTTATCAAAGTCGTTGATGTAAATTATGAATAGCAAAGGGCCAAATGCTGATCCTTATGGGATACTCAAAAATTGTGCCATTTACACATTTTCAACATGGAACTTTTGTTCGATGTTTTGTTGATGTTTCAATGATGTTGCTATTGATATATCCACAACGTTTCGGGAGAGTCTCTTTTGCTATATATCTGGAATTGAGAACTAGACTGATTCACTCGAATTCTGTTTATTAATTAATAGGGGTGGTTGGTACCATTTACCAGGGTTTCTTCCCGATAACACTTCCTATGTTGGCCCGATTATCTGTGAGTTCCCGATTGCCTTTCTCATTATATCTGAATCATCACGTGCTGAGTTTTGCTTTAGGGGTTTTGCCAACTTTTTTTTTGTGGAGTGATAAGATAGATCTCCAAGTTGCTGGTAATCTATGCGCGTCATCCCTCTAGTTCGTACTACAAAGTCGTCTTCCAATGTCGATAGTCTCTCCTATTATTCGAGAAAAGCAGTTTCCACTGCTTGCTCTTGTTTTTGTGTTTTCGAAATTGATGTGTCCTGTCGCCAAAATGGGTTAGAATAGAGAAAATGTGGTGACTTTTCCCTTCACTGATAATTTGTGTTCATCCTTTGGTATGAACATAGTCATAGTCACATAGTCCCTTGACATGGGACTATGTGAACTCCTTGCGACTCCAGTGGTATGTGATCCTTTGGATTGCGAAGAATGGTGTTTCTATATTGTGTTGACGGAGAACTCTGTTGATTTCTCTGTGGTTCCTTTATGATATGGTATTATGGTTGATATTACCGGTTTTTCTAGAGTTTTCTGTTATTTCTCTGTGATCTTGGGAGCTGATTTTATGATTGTCTCTGAATGGTCATTCATTCGTAGAGTTGCCTTGATGGTATCGAATTTGTTTATTTATTCATTTATTTATTATCAAATATTTCACTTGTTGAAACGTACAATGGAAAAAAATTTGTTGGTTGCACCAAATTTTGTTGTAAAGTTCGAGCACAGTTTCTGACTGTGAATATTTTAGGAAGATCATTGGTATGTAATCTGGTACTGAAGTTGTGTTCTTTATCGTGAATAGGGCTGAGTTTAATTCGGAAAGAGTGAAACAAAGATTGAGAGAGTGACAAATTTGGGAAGTTTGTTCAGAATGTGGATTGTTTGTTGAGTTTGGAGGTTCTGGATTGGATTTTGTTTTGTTTTGAAAGTGTTGGGCAAGGATGTTGGCAATTTGTTGGTCATTGGTGGTGACTTCTCCCTCGTAGGTTAGGCCAGGAATTTTATAATTGGTGTTCCTTTCTCTCATCTGTCGTATCTTGGTCCAGATTGAAGAAGGAGATGTGTCAGTGGTCATTGTGCTCGTGAATTTATTCCACGACTCTCGTTTACTGAGTTTCAGAATCCTTTTTGATCTTGCTCTCATTTTGGTTCTTCGGTATTTGTTAAGCGCCCTTTTGCTCTCCTTTACTGCCATGTTACAGGCTTCATTCCACCAAGGAACGGTTCCATCAAGGAAGGAGTTAGTGGAGTACTTTCCTATAGATATATTAGCTGCAGAAATTATGGCGTTGGTCAGTTGGCCAACTGCTTCATCTATATCATTCGAAAATTCGATGTTTTTCGTATTTGAATTTAGTGTTTGGTTGTAAAGATCCCAGTTTGCTTTAGCAATTTTCTAATTTTTTCTAAATATAGCTTGTTTTGATTCATTGTCTGAGATTAGAATAGGAAAATAATTACTATCATAGAGGCTGTCCAGCGTATGTCATGTTAGTAAGGGTGCTGTTCCTGGATCTGAAAAGCTGAAGTCTATTAATGGGAAGGATCCGGGTTGTACATGAAAATATGTGCTGCTGCTGAGAAGATTAATATTGCAATTGTCAATCAAGTTTTCAATCATTTTGCCTCGACCAAACGTACGTTCTGAACCCCACATTGTATTGTGAGCATTGAAGTCACCCACCAAGATGAACGGTGAGGAAAGTTGTTTTATCAGGTCGCTTATCTCTGTGTCTCTTATATTGTGGTGTGGAAAGATATATACACTGCAAAATTACAATTTTTTTGGGGCACTAAGCTGTGATGGCGACTGCTTCTAGACCTGTGTTCAAGTGTAGTTTTTGATGGAAAATATCTGTAGAGACAATAACTGAGGATCCGCCACTGGCTCGTAGATGGGTAGTTCTAATGAAGTGATGGCCAGCATAACTTTTTAAGGAAGGGTTATGAGATTTGATGAAATTAGTTTCTTGTAAGCACAGGAAGTCAGGTGAGAAGTCTGAGGTGAGCTGTTGTAATCGTTCCAGTCGGGGGGTAGAAACCGTCGCAGTTCCACTGTATTGAGGAGATGGGCATGATGATGAAAGATTCAATATGACGATTTTCGTGACTGCTGGGAGCAATCGGAGCTATATTCATCATCATTAGGTTTAGTAGACGTACCCAGACGTAGGGTCTCACCAGTGTCGTTTTTGAGCTTCTTTTTCATCTTGTTTGTTATCCGGGTTATTATGTTCCTTATGGATCTATCTGTGAGGTCAGGATAAATAAGGTTTAAGTTTGAGACAAGGCCGGTAATATCATCTGTGTATTTTCGGGCTTTTTGGCACGGAGTAGAGTTACCAAAAGTATTTTCAAGGAAGTCATAAAGATTATCTATAGAAAGTATAAAGACATCTGGTGTTTTCTGGTAAGTTTTTGCTATACATTCTTTCGTGGATGTCGTAAGATCTGGATCACCCACCCTACGCTTCTTCTTTACTGTTTTATTAACTGTAAAATCTGCTGGGTACGGCGGAGGCGATGAATTGAAGAAGTATTCAATGCCATATTACACTTCAAAGTAGACCCATGAAAACGAACAAAACTTTTGAAAGAACCTAATGGAAAGTTTCACGGGAAGTGTTCAACTGGCTTGGCACATTTGATTCCACCAAGAGCGTTACATATCAGAAACACAGGGCGAACTATGGCTGCTCATCGTTTTGAGGTTCAACTCAGTACACTTCAAACTTCATTGTTCGAGAACTCTTTCCTTTGGAGAACGGCGGATGTGTGGAATAAATTTTCTAAGAATGTTTTTCCAAATGGATTCAATCCAGTGATTCAAATCCAATGTGAATCACTACTTTCGCACAGACACCACTCTCAGAGCGCCTGGAGGATTTTTCTGTAGTGCTTGTGTTTTGTCTTGAAAGAAAACGTCGAGAGTTTCAAGTAATCAATTAATAAATCACATTCTCTACAACGACCCCAAAAATTATTTTCATTCAGCAGAAGTCATCAATAATCAACAGATGTTGTTGTGCTCAAAAAAGGTTTAATAATTCAAGAATGTTTATTATTCTGAATGATACAGATGTTGCTTGTTCTTTTAACCTTTCTTTTCACTCTTCGTACAATATGCTCCATGAAATACGGTTGCTGAATTTCTACTACTTCCGTTTCCCGAATTATAAAGTTTATTACGTACCACTGACCTTTTATATAGTATTCCTTCGATTTCAAACTTGAAAGTTATGAAACCGTTACACGATAAGAGTGTTAATATGTATCCGACTAATTTCAGTAGGGGAGTTTTTAGTGAAGAAAGCACACACGTCACTTCGGAATACATTCACAACTTGCATCGAATCACATTAATTGAATTCATTTCACAGTTCGAAGTAGAAAAATAATTTCAAATTCATTCGCAAAATATTTCACTACATGATAT
>NW_019290888.1:29412-103941 GCF_000500325.1 Leptinotarsa decemlineata | reverse complement strand
TTAGCTCGCACAAGTTTCGACTTCTGATGGTTGTCGTTCGTAGGGGTGCGACAGCTGGTTAACGGAAAAACAGATTTTAAACAGATTTTTTTTAAACAGATTTGAAGAAACTAAAGAAATGAATCATCAATAGGACTAACAATCCAAGTGATATATTCTATATTCTGAAACGTATCTTATTCGATATTTCTCTTCAATATGTACTTTTGCATACATTTCAATATAGCCAAGCTTTGGATAAGTATCTACAGGCTTTTGCAAACAAGAATTTTTTGCATTTTGTTTTGAAGGTATGTCGTTGTTCGCGTTATAAGGGTGTTTATATCATAAATGGAGTTTGGTTTTGTGTTGATAAACTTACTTTCGTTGATAGAGTAGACTATGATCACGAGACCAAAAACACATCGTTTTGCAATACTGGAAGCAATAGTTCAAAACGCTAAACAATAAATGATTCAGCAATGAATATGTTGCAATGAATATGGTGTGGTGTACGAAATTTATTGTACTATAGTATATTGTTAAACAATTCAAAGTGAGACTATCGTTTTCTGAGTAATTTTATGAACGCAATCAAGGAGTTGTGATATGTGAATAATGTGTATACAGTAGTGATAGTTTTTTATGACGTTGATATCACGCTGCTCACTACACTCAAAATATCCATCACATTTGGTATGCATTTTCTAAAAAGTGACATTTCTTATACGTATACAGAAAAAAAGTTTACCGGGACTGCTCCAGCTGTACATGTTACTCCACCGATTACTTCATGTGAAAGGCCCATCACGTTTATCTGCAGTGAAAGTACAGCACGAGTGGAGCGATAGCAATTTGTTATCTATTGACGACTACTTTTCCCCCTAAGGATTTGATTGATGGTAACAGGTGAATACATTCACGTTGCCCTAATAATTCAGGAATCCTCGCAGCACCTGTTGCGAATCGACTTCAATTAGTATTTGAATGGGTTTCTAATTGGACTGTAGTTAGCAGGCAATTTATTGGTTCGAATTTTTATGTAACTGCATTGCAGCGAATTGGAGAATGAAACTGAACTAGTCTTCTGTTTTATATTGCACTAACTGACCCGGTGAACTTCGTATCGCCTCAGAAATGATAATAAATGTTTCATTAGATGCGCTTTATAATTTTTTTTTATATTGTGTTTCAGAAACAGGAAGTCCCCTTTATAACCATACAAAGTAAACGATAAATAGAGTAAATTAATGAAATATTATCAGTAATGATGATAACAATAATAAAAGACATAATTCACGAAGACCTCAAAATTGAATGACTGAGAAAAAGAACATCTTCACAATAATATCAACAATTATAATAACAGTAATGAACGAACCTTTTTCACGCCATGAGCCAAAAATGTCAGCCTTCGGCATTTGTTAGGCCTAAACTTCTGCCTCAATGTGCTGGCAAGATCTTGAGATTCGAGAGTAAGAGGACAGCATTCCACCTATGACTATAATAATTATTAGAATAACTATTTTGACAGAGTGGTCTGGATAGAGTCTACAGAGTTCGAAGAGAAAATCTCGATATTTCATTCAATTTTCCTCACCCTTCCTAAGGACATTCGTCTTCTTCGGAGCTGAAAACTCCACCACGTATATCATTCAGCCTTGATCGTCAAGAATACTCAGGCTCAGGCTCGTAAGAGTCTAACTAACTCGTTTTATGAAGTAAAAACTATCGAGCAGAGATACAAACGTATAACGAAATAAATTTCTAAATAATAATCTCTCCCAACTACCTACCCAATAGGGTGTCGTGAACGTCTGTTGAAAAATAACTACATCCCTGGCTGACACCACGCTGGATATTGAATTATATCCGACAGATTTAACGAAAGTCATTTTTTGTGAAGGAAAATTCAGTTTTTTATCGACCTTTTTTGGGTATTTGTTACCTTCCACAATCTGAAAAATATAAAAATTATAATGGAGACCTTTATACAAGTGTAGAAGGGCAAACTTTTTAGTTTACCCCGATAAGTTACTACGTTCTATCAAAAACGGAATAACTGCGAATATATTCCAATTTTTTTATCCAAAGATAAGTATTATTTCTCAACAATTTTTTTGATAGGCAAAATTGTTAAATACAAGTTACTGATAAGTAGAAGATTTTTCTTTGCGAAAAATACTTTGATTTTTACGCAGTAATTTATCGGGGTAAACTGAAAAGTTTGCCCTTCTACACTTGTATGGAGTTCTCCATTATAATTTTTATATTTTTCATATTGTGGAAGGTAACAAATACCCAAAAAAGGACGATAAAAAATCCAGCAGCAGGAACATGCTGAAATTATTCAATTATTATTCAGACCGCGGTTTCGAGGTATTACCTCTCGTCAGTGCAAGAAAGATTCTACCCAGACAGCAAAGTGTCTGAGTCTCGATTAATTTCAACACGGCTCCGCTACATATACCATGCTGGTATTATTTCCCATAAATACATACTGTAGTTAATTTGATTGTGGAATAGTTTGAATAGGTGAAGCATATCTTTTTTTAAGAGATGAGTTGGTCACTGTCTGAAAGAATCTTGTGGTATAATTTTATAAGCTATCATTTCATCCTATCTGGATAGTTTTTCTAGATTTTGGGATGAATGGATTTCAATTTTTCAAAATTATTCTCGAGAGTATATACATAAAAAACTTCGAAGGATTCAATTACGATAGTGAAACATTTTGTGGTCAGTTCAATTTGTGAACTTTTGATCATTTCTTATTGTGAATCCAAGAATATTGTTCGTCTCTAAAGCTTTTCCAAGGTGAATGACATTTTTGACAAAAAACCGAAACACTGGGTTGTATCGCTCCCTATTTCAGTTCTTTTCATAATCGTTTCTTTGCAGTTTTCTCTATCTCCTTCTTACACCCTAGATAATCTGAAGTTTCGACATCTAGCGGCCCCAATTTGCTTTTCTTGTTGATTTATCGAAAGTTTTATGGTTTTTTTCTGTTTTTTGAGTTCTTTACGTAGAGTTGACTTTTTCTTCGAATCATTGTACAATCATTGAACTTTTAACTGAACTACAAAGAGTTATGATCCCATTTTTAGCAAATGTAAAATGCAAACTTTTAGGGAATGACACAAGATAAATTGATATAAAAATGATTTGATAATCACTTAGTGAAAGCTTCCGTTTTCTCTATAACGTTTTCCTACAAATCAGTTATTGATATCAATACAGCAAATACGTCCCTCAGTGTGGCTCATACAAAGGATATTGGTTTCTTTCTATTGATATTTACCGGCAAAAATGCATTTTTTTTTTCATGAAATGATCAATGATGAGATTCTCTTCAAAAAACAATGCATATATTTATAATCATTTTCTTAACAACAAAAATTAAAAATTAGAAAAAAACACTATTGTAGATTTTATCAATACGGAAAANGAAGTGACACAGAAAAGGCTATTGAAAATTATATATAACAAAACATACACATATGCGTCACAGAAACTATTTGAAGAGTCACAAGGACCTTCTTCGAATTTTTTTTACCTGTAATGGTTTTTGGGATATTTGCAAATAACTACTCCTTACTATCTGTTTGACTAAATCGCTCACAACTGGTTTTCTCTATTGAGGTAAATGTAGCTGAAACGTTTTCAGCAACATTTACCCCCATTATGTTAGAAGGTAAAATTTCACTCATGTGTGTTAATATATTAGTATAATATGTTTATTATGATTAGACATATTCTATCAATATTTCAGTTTACCATTTTTCAAATTGGCACTAAAAAATCTAATACAAGTTACTGAACAGTGTTTATTCGACTTTGACAAAGTACCAAGAAACGTTCAAACTTACAATTTCCCAACACTTTCCCTATAATACCACAAATTCAAAGGTTATTTACTTTGTTAATGAAAATTTGGCATATTCTTGTTCAGTTCATAATTGGTTTATCCTTTCACTAAATTATCCGGAGAAATAAGTTCATTATACAACTCTGACAGGGGTAAAGGTATTATTCAAAAGTGAATTATTAATCTTGTACACCCTTCGTATCAATGGTATATTATAATATTCCCAGAAGCCCCACAAATCATCGTAGAAATGTTATTTGAATTTAGTCCGAACACAAAGTCCAATATTTTCCGTGTCATGGCAATTCAACTATTCAGCTATTTAGTATTCAGAAGAAATTGTACAGGGGAAAACTTGGTGTAGTCTAGTTAGGTATCCTTCAAAAAATACAACTTTCGAATTGCTTGTTTGTCAAAAGCTATTGTGACGTCACGAGATATGTGCGATTATTGGTACAGTGCCCTAATGACATCAGAACTGTTATGCAGCAGAAATTTCAATGTTTGAGGTTTCGATGAACATGTGTTTCGTTCAGGAAAGTTTCATTGCGGCAGCCACAGGCAGCATATTATGCTGGACATGACAGAAAATGCATGAGGCTCCCAGGTGCCTCGCGGGATATCCTACATCTATTGCCAGGAGCCGTAATGTCAAAATGGTGAATGTATATTGTTATTTCCACTATATTTATAACAACGATCTTCACGAATCCAATATTGACGAAACTATAGTCAGTTTTGCTGATGATACTGCTACTGATACTACTGATACTGATTATACTGCAATAAAAATTGGACAGACCTCAAGAACAAAGTTGAAAAAAATGTCATTACTATAATCCAGGGGGTTAAGAGCAGACTACTGACAATTAATTTCACCAAAACATTTTCTGTTCCATTAGCAAACTACAACACTAATCTACCTAAATATGATACACTCACCTTTAATGACGGTGGGACCATTATTGAAATAATCATGAATCCATATATCAAATACCTGGGACTAATTATAGACAAAAACCTACGTTAGAACAAACACGCCGAATTCGTTGCAAGGAAATTAAGATCCCTATTAAATAAATTCAGGTTTTCCAAAAAAATATTCTCTCTGACGCAGCTGAAAATCTTCTACCTCAGTTAAGCCCAAACGCATATAAACTATGCAATTACTGTGTGGGGAGGAATAACGAGTAACTATCTGAATATTATTGAAGTGACACAGAAAAGGCTATTGAAAATTATATATAACAAAACATACACATATGCGTCACAGAAACTATTTGAAGAGTCACAAGGACCTTCTTCGAATTTTTTTTACCTGTAATGGTTTTTGGGATATTTGCAAATAACTACTCCTTTCTTTCTGTTTGTCTAAATCGCTCACAACTTTTGAACTATTTGCGCGACCTGGCTCAAATTATGAAATACTCTTCGTGAAATTACGAATCGAGTTGTACCCCAATCATAATTTGCAACGAAACAGAAAAGAAATTATGTGGAATGTCACTTGTGAAGTAGACTAAATAGGTTGATCCAATACTGAGACAACACAAACACTGGTTTTCTCTATTGAGGTAAATGTAGCTGAAACGTTTTCAGCAACATTTACGCCCATTGTTGTTAGAAGGTAAAATTTCACTCATGTGTGTTAATATATTAGTATAATATGTTTATTATGATTAGACATATTCTATCAATATTTCAGTTTACCATTTTTCAAATTGGCACTGAAAAATCTAATACAAGTTACTGAACAGTGTTTATTCGACTTTGACATAGTACAAAGAAACGTCCAAACTTACAATTTCCCAACACTTTCCCTATAATACCACAAATTCAAAGGTTATTTACTTTGTTAATGAAAATTTGGCATATTCTTGTTCAGTTCATAATTGGTTTATCCTTTCACTAAATTATCCGGAGAAATAAGTTCATTATACAACTCTGACAGGGGTAAAGGTATTATTCAAAAGTGAATTATTAATCTTGTACACCCTTCGTATCAATGGTATATTATAATATTCCCAGAAGTGCCACAAATCATCGTAGAAATGTTATTTGAATTTAGTCCGAACACAAAGTCCAATATTTTCCGTGTCATGGCAATTCAACTATTCAGCTATTTAGTATTCAGAAGAAATCGTTCAGGGGAAAACTTGGTGTAGTCTAGTTAGGCATTCTTCAAAAAATATAACTTTGAGTTTGATGCTTTCGTCAGAGGGTGAGACATGTTTGAAGATCATCGGTGTTATCATCAGGTTGACTGGTGCCTCAGCTATACTTGTTTTCTTGTAATAGTCAGTCAGTTTGGCGCATGTTTGGCAATACAGTTGATCATCATCCGTTGAAAGTTTCATTTTAAGATGATTTAACAATAAGCAATGCACGGACTGGTTATTAGTCATATTACGAAACGCTAGTTGAAGTTACAGTAAATTATATAGGTTTTTGTTACCTCATGAACATTCACTACAAAGTAAACAAGTGAGAATTTTTCCAGCAAAAGACCTACAAACACAAGATGAGATAGACTGTATTCAGTCTTGAAATTCTTCGTCATGAACAACACTTGTAAACTGCTATTCATTTTTTTAATTTATGTTATCCAATTTTCTTCGCAAGATTTTCAGAACCACTGTCTACTGATTCGTAAGGAAGAACATGTTTCACAGAATCTGTATCAGAACCATTTCTCAAGCTGCAATCGATCCTTCCAAGTGATGTAGGGTTTCTTAGAGGGTCGATTCGGCTCTCGCTTCATGAAGGTCTTTTACTAAAAGGTAACCAGAACCACGAGGACTGCAGCTCATATTTTGGGGGGCAAGTCCTTTGGCCGCATTGAAAAAGAAGAAGTTGGATCAATCACTTGTAAATCAACCTTGCTAGGAGACTGATGAATTTACACATGTCTCGGTTTGTTTCGAAGATATTTTATTTCCGTACTGAAATGAGGGCAATGCATCATCATATCAAAATTATGTGAAGAAGGAATAGTTCTTAGGACCCAAGTAGCATCACATGTTGAATAGCAGTACTAATTCTTTCTGTCAAAAAAGAGACAGAACGGTAATCTTTCGTTGCTTGGTCTATTCTCCTTCCGAGTTCATGAACGAATAACAGAGACTCCGGGCCATGAACACCAAAAGTTTCAACCTCTACTGGATGGAACAGATAGTTGTTACCACGATTTTGGTATCAAAGTTTTCGCCAGATAATGCTGCAGTTCCAGCAGACTTCGAACTTTTGCAAGTGAAGTCACATATCACAGGTTTTCCGTATTTCCATGGTATGAGAGACATACCATCTGTTCGTTTACCATTATCTCGACTGGTACCTAAGGGTTCCAGAATTGTAGGAATATCCGCTGACACCATTGCTCGTTTCAATATTGAACGAATTGTGTGAAGTATTCTACATAATGAATAATAATCTTCTTACAAAGAAACATCACCACTGCAGGGACATGAACAGATTTGTCAAATATCCTGAGCTTTTTTCATTACCAGAATCACCTCTTTGTCCACAAAAAAAATATGAATTTCACAAAAATATTACATGAGAGAGGTATAAATAAGTCTAGATATATTGACTTTGAAATCGAAAAAAGTCTTCAAGTATCGGGTTGCCCTATTCGAAATAAAAAAGTTGTAGCCGACTTTCAATATAATCAGAAAGGCAGCTGAGTTGCAAATATTCCAAATAATGGATTCTCATCAATCGACACCTGTTCCGAACTTTCAGATTCAACTCTCTTTTGTCAAGACTTACCCCGTACCACTATGGAATATTAAAACGGAAAAGAAAACTTTTCCCTTCCATGAAATGCTAGTAGCATGCAAATGAATGACAGACAATTTGCAATAGAGAAGCCCTACACTTGAAAAATTTGATATCATAGCAACATTTACGTGCTCTCGAAAGAAGAAAATAGATCTTGAATCAAATCAAACCTATCGATTTGATACATTATATAATTCATATGATATGAAGGCTTGCACTGACCCTATTTCATAAAAACATTAAATTTTTTCAAAATATCTTATGCCAAGACCAACTCACATATCGTGTTCTTGTTTATTCACACAGATGAATTTCTGAGAGAAACTTTCATGACTCAGTGTGTAGAGCTATAGATTGACAGGTAACTCTAAACGAATCGTTTGAATTAATATTTGAAAAATCACCACAATCAAAAAGTATAAAGAACATAGAAAGATTGGAATAAAACTCCGTTATGAATTAATCAAAATCCCATAATTTCCACAATCAGAATATGCAGCACGTAAAACATCGAGACGGCGAATCCGAAGTTTGAGAATAATGCCAAAATGTGGATCTCTCCTTTTATTTTCTGCTAACCCCATATGTGAGATCATGATTTTTTGTATTCTTCTCAGCAAACCCTTTTATTATGTATCCATAATATGGGGGTGCATACAGAACTAGATGGTTATCTTGGTCAGTCCACATATTGGATCACTCGGCTAACTGTGCTTTGTAATTTAAACATTTGAACGAAATTTTAGCTCACTCGGTTGAGGATAACTGCTTTAAAATTTAAATGCAAGATCTGACCCGAACAAACATACATACAAATATACGTAGTTATAAAATTATATACACATCCAACAAAAGTTTAAAAGAAAGGGAAAAACTATCAGGTTGTTTCAGAAGTTTTGTCTGTTTTTATGAGTCTACTCTACAATGAATATTATCTCATTGAATACTAATTCGATTCAATCGAAATTAGCGCTATTTCAATCACTACACTTTTGCCAACGCGACACAAGTCGATTAATGAAGTCAATATGGAAATTGCATGCTCGGGATTTGATGAAGTCGACGAAAGCTGTTTTTGCGAATGTTCCACCAGTGGGGGGAAATTCTAAAAGTGCTTGAAAAGGTGATAGTCGACTGGTGAGAGGTCTGGGCAGTAAGGTGGATGAGATAGAACTCCGATGCTCAGTTCGTTTGATATTCGGATGATTATTTGTGAAACGTGCAGACGGGCGTTGTTCTGTAGCGATATCAGACCTCTTCTCTTGACAAGTGCCGGCTGCTGGTGCTGTGATGTTTTGACCCGCTTGCAGAAATTTATAGGGAATCACATCAACCGCTGACCACCATACAGTAACCATGACCTTTTTCGATGTGTTTTTACCTTTGAAGAGTGCTTGGGTTGCTCATTGGTGTCCAACCACTTTCCTGAAGGTGTCCTATTGTCATAGATGATCCACTTTTTATCACAAGTGACGATACGAACTAAAAGAAGGATCATTCTGGTTGCGCAAAAGCAAAGAAGAACAGATATCGATCGCTTTCAAATGCTAAGGCACCCACTTTTCGAACTTTCTGATCTTTCCAAAATGTTCATAACAATCTAAAACCGCATGAGAGCTGACGACCAGATCTTCCGCCATCCCAGGCATCGTTTGTGATGGGTCAATCTCCACCAGGGTCATCAAATCCTTGTTGTGGATTACTGTTGGTCGACCACTTTGGTGCTCATCATCGAGGCTTCAATCTCCGGAACAAAATTCTGCAAACCATTCCTGGTTGATTTTTTCGGCTGTTTCGTCAGCGCTTTGGTTCAATTTGGTTTCGTAGAGAAAAATTGTCGAAAATCGCTTAACGATATCATATAGGTAGTAATAAATTGTGAAGATACAAAAAATTATAATTTGGAAAAAGATAAACAACATCAATAGCAGTAAATCAGAAGAAACCACGACACCGTTGGATATTAAGAATAAATATTTATTGTGATATTCAGCTACAAAACTACATGAAATTGAAACGGGCTAAACGTTTGAAACAACTCAATAAAAAACATTGTTTTTGAGTTCTTGGGATCCTTTTAAATGTAATATTTTCTGGTCAACTTATTTCACTGAAGATACTACAGAACTCAAACAAACTGTTTGTGAATCTATATTTGGTTGAAACTGAAAATCTGCACCGAAAATCTATCATAACTACGCAACTATTATTTTCACTTATATAGTCTTTTTGAATTTTCCATTTCCTATACCATCTTCGACATTAGATCCAGAACAGAAGAGGGCACAACCGGTCCTTTTTTCTTTTGTAATCCAATGAAAAATGTTCCTTGTGTTTTATCTCAATTGCTTGCGAAACAAATCTGAGAGCAATTTGTTGCGGAAACCGAGGAACTCATGAAAACCTTTTTGTTTCGAAACCAACTGAGCAACGTTATCCCAATTCTATGCATTGTTCAGACTAACAAGAACTACTCGTATATAAATTGTTTGTCGTTTTAGACGCATTTGTTTGAAGTGCCAGTTTTTGCAGCGTTTACGTTTCCCTGGCATTTAAGTTGAATGCTTTCAATAGTGAATTGAAATGAAATTAGGTGATAAAGAATAATATATTTTGTTCGTACGTACGGAAATGTGAAAAATGAAACTGAAAAACAACGGTTACTACCTACGGCGGTTATTTGTTATGTATGATTGAATGACGGTTTTTAAACAGTTTGTTGACTTTTTGGCTTTCACTTCTCCATACAAAATATCGTGGGAAACTTCCGAAGAAAGTAAGAAAGCATTCATGTTCAAAATTGACTCCTTATAAAGATGTTTAGATCATTCATGGAAGTTACTTTCAGATAAAAACTATAAAAAAAACACTATCGAAACAACTGGTTTCACATGAACATGTGAATATTTCACTCACATGAAATACACTCATCCTCAATAGCAGTTTTCGAAGTTTCGGAACAAGACACTTATTTTATAATAACAGCACCGTTTTGGTTAATATCACAAAATGAAGCACTCATTTCATTCATAACATCACTTCATGTCACGGATAAGACGAACCTTCTCATGTTTGTTTGAAGGTGTTGAAAATGTTCCAAGATGAATTTCATTAGTTCGGACTTCCATTGTCTAATATTATATAAAATGATTTGAACTCTCTGAAAGAACCAATACAAACGAAAAATTAAAACCAATTGCTGAAAATAGCAATTATATTAAGCAAAAACCCTGGAATGAAATACAACTAAAAAATAGAACAATTCAATAAAGTTGAAATGAAGTGAAAATCAAAAGATTTCAAGCCAAGTTACTTCACGACATTTCGATTGTTCAGTCTTCAGTTTTCTACTTATTTTTATTGTTATATATGACTATTTATGGGTCATTCGGGTTGGTACTTTCACTTATCTCCTCTTTCCTCTTGCCGTTTCAACAGTTTGCCGTGAGATGACCGTTTGGCGAGAGTTGGCCATTTTTCGCTAGATTGTGGGTTTCCATATGTTGCGTATTTCTATGTTAGTTTGGCTGTATGCGTCTTCTTTGAATTTCCTCCCAGTGTATGATCTCAGCTTAGGACCACTCGATGTTATGTTGTTTTTTTATTTTCCTTTTATTATTTGTTTATTTTTTTAAATTTTTGTTGAAATGTTCTATTTTTTACTTGTATTTTATTTCACTGCAATTTAATTTCAGGTTTTCTTGCTTAATATAATTGTTATTTTCAGTTATTCTTTTCAATTTTTTCATTTGTATTGGTTTTTTCAGGGATTTCAAATCGTTTTATATAATACTAGTTGTTGCCCGCAGCTTCGCCCGCGTAGAATTTGGCAGTTGTAGTACTAATTAGTACTATGTTGCTGTATCGCTGCTGTTCCAATGTTTTGACAAAATCAGAATCAACGAACATAGGCGTGCGCAACGTTATAAAACAGTGCTTTCAAAAAATTGTTCTACAGCGCCATCTAGTGACAAGTTACAGAAAAATTTTTAGCCTTAATACCTTCTCTATGAAGAAATACCTATACATGTCAAGTTTCATCACGATCGGTTGGCGATGTAGAAGTTTATCACTCACCAACCAACCAACCAACCAACCAACCAACCAACCAACCAACCAACCAACCAACAAATATACATTATTAGATTAGACGGAGGTTTGAAATAGATGAACACATTAATCCAGCAGATCACTATTATAATCTTCATGCAGTCATTGTTCACTGTGGTTTTGGTGTTGAATATGGTCATTATTACGTATTGGTCATAGATGAAACGGACTGGTTTGAGTCTGACTATAGTCGTGTTACTAAGTATTCCGACGATGTTTTGAGTTTATTGAAGCCTCTGGAGTCCTCCTTCGTTTTATTTTATGAAAGAGAAGACATTGGCAGATCAAGATCTTCAGATTAATTTTTGTTGTTGATTCATAATATCATGATTTGTATTACTTTATTCTTCACTTAGACAATGAAAGCTCGAACTAATGATATTGAACCTACTCATGTCGGGATGTGATCCCGACCAAAAATATACTTCTTTGAATTTTAACATAGAGAGAATTCTGAAAAACTAAAGGCAAAGACTTCCTCGCATCAGCTGAAATAATAATCTTCATTCAAATTTGGTTTGTCATTCGATTTATACGTCTCTCTCAATTTTTTAACGTTTAAAAAAAAATCAAAATAATTTTGGTCATTTTTTTTCTTTGATATTACTTTTCATTCTATGTTTCTTACCTGTCAATGACTGTCAATAAACTTAGATATTATCTACCCATCTTAGGACAGCAAGACATAAACCAGGTCTACCTAACTTCAAAAAACGATAAGAATTCAAGCAATTTCATTGAACAAAATAAAGGCGAAATTTTAATGTCAGATGAATCGTTAGTATATGAGTTGACTTGTAGTTCATGCCAAAAACTTCACATTAACGAGAAGAACTTTTTACCAAGAGATGAAGATACCATTAGTTATTTCTCAAATGTGAAATCTCAATCTTTTCGAATGCTTGGAAATCGATTGATTGAAGAATAGAACTGAATAAATCGAATAAATCTCCATTTTTGAATATATTTTCTAATGTTTGAATGACTAATCGGTTGATACTCAAACTCAGATATTCGAATGTGTTTGTAAAATTTCTTCTCTAATGTTCAACTGTGTAATTCAGTCGACCTCTTTGGGCATTTCAACCTCCCACAATAAAAAAACGGCTTGACTTGAATATGACGAACTACTGATTAATAGAACATTTTTATTCGTGAAATAACTTCGAATTCACGCAGTAACTCATCATGATGTACTGAAAATTTTGCCATAAATATCCGTGTGTGAAGTTTTTCTTTGCAATTGTCATATTTCTCAGATTGTGGACGGTGGAAATAACTAAACAAGGTCGATAATGACTGATTTTTCTTCACAGAAAATGACTTTCATTTAGTATTGATTGTCATATCATTTATATTGTCAATTCATACACTGATTCAGTTAGTATGAACACTCATGGAGGAACTATCGTATATTGGAATACGTGTTGTGGATTTGTGAACTATTTGGTGAAAATCTCATTTTGATGTGTTGATTGAATACCTGAAGAATTCATATCCAGTTTTGGCCGATTCCATAACAAATCTCACTTCATCCATTTCTAAGAATATTCGAGGCTAAAGAGTTAATGGTATTAGCCAGGAGAATAGTTCTTTTCCGGTATGCGTTCACTAGAACCTCCTGTATGGATACGTTGGTAGGGATGAATGTATCAAGATTACTATTTTGAAATATTCATTTTTCCATATATATGTAACATTCTTCGATTCAGTCTCCTGAATTAAAGGATTTCACATGTATGCTTGTTGCCCCACGAAATTTTATTGATTTCCATTTTTTTTCAAAAACGAATATTGCAATTTTTTCTATGCCACACCTCAACAGACAATTCTTTAGGTAATTCCAAGACAAAATGTTTATGTAAACATGGGTCCGCAAATCCTTCGTTCTCAAGATACAGGGTGTTAAAATAAAAAAAAGTTATTCGTAAATATCTCAAATATCCTTCAATTAATTTTGTTGTTATTTGGCAATGATATTTATAACATTAAGGAGCTAATTTAGCCCGAACGCGATTCAATTTATCGAATCCAGTGGCGTCTCGAGCGTTTCAATGAATATTTGTGACTGAGAAATCTACGCCACTGACTTTAGTGCACTTTTCATTATATCTTTGTGTTGAGCAATTAGAAATACAACTTTTTTGTCTCCTGAATTTTTTCAGTTTTAAAGAAAAAAAGTCGACCTAATTGCATATCCCTGGACCTCAAAAGGAATAATATGGGGAATTNATAATAATTATTGCACAAAAGTCAGTGGCGTACATTTTTTAATGAAAAATATTCGTTTAAATGCCGCTCAAGACGCCATTGAACTTAATAAATTGAATCACGTTCGGGCTAAATCAGCTACTTAATGTTATAAATACCATGGTCAGATTACAATAAAATTAGGTAAAGGATATTTGAAATATTTACTAATAACTTTTTTTATTTTTATTTTAACACCCTGTATCTTGAGAACGAAGGATTTGCAGACCCATTTTCATATGAACATTTCGTCTTGAAATTACCTAATTACCTCAATCAACACCCTGTATATGGTTACAGGTACATGTTCCTGGTATATTTCTGACTTCATGCATATTATCGACTATTTTGAAATAATCAGAAACCATTTTTGTTCATGACTAAGGCAAGCAAATGTATGAAAAATGACCGTTTTTCATTGTGAACACATGGAATCGCTCAATATCAGTGAACCTGAATGAAGAGCAAGATTGTAATCAATCTGTAATAAGAGAAAAAAAAACACTGAAAAATTATTTTGCACTAATAGTTAAATTATGTGAGAATTGAGGATCAGCAAATTGAATGAAATTTAGATATATTCACTTTGCGGAAATATTACCTGAGAATCTTGTCAACAGAATCCATTCTTCTGACACAAAATGTTGTTTCCATGAAAATTGAGCTGGCTAGGAATATTTTTATTCGATTCGATGAGAATACATGAACATAATCTCTAGAGTTTACGGTACCAAGAAGGGGTGGCATTTATTTTTAAATCGTTCATTTCAATATACGATTGTGAAAATATATTTTCCTGACATTTAATAGATAACAGAATACAGGGGGATATATCGAAAGATTTCCAATTCATTGACCATTAGCTCGCAAGGATCGTCCTACAATACTTGTAGAATTATATACTTATATCCTTTTCTGAACATGTTTATTTATGTTTATTATCAACCTCTAGGGTTATTAGACATTCTAGTTTGTACCACCAAATAGCTTATGCCAAATTCAATATCTATTTCTGCTAATGTTATTATTATCTACCTAAATTCCCCTATCAATAGTGATAGATGTAATATATATTTGTATGAAGTGAGGTTCAAATTTTTATTGAATTCCAATCTTCAATTTATATGTATTTCATCTTTTCATTGCGAGAACTATATGGATGGTGCTCTTAACTAACTAAATTTTTCGAAATTACTCAAAAAGACTATAATAGAGATACTAATTATTGTTCAATTGTTTTTGGAAGTCTCATAGGTCGTATAATAACTATATTCAATGAAATCAATGGTAATCCTGTACAGAAACTTCCCAAAATACTTCATACTGCACCATTTTCACATTATTTGACGAATATTAAGCGTTTAACCGTGAAGAGATTTTTCTGAGAATGAATCAATTATCGATAATTGAAATATGTTTGTACGTTTGAAATACGTTTTTTTCGTTAACCAGCCGTCGCACCCCTACGAACGACAACCCTCAGAAGTCGAAACTTGTGCGAGCTGAGGACTAACGAGGTTTTACATTTTAACGTGTGATTTCTAAAGCGTGTTGGACGATAGCAAGTGAACATCGAGTATTCAGCCTGCGGCTTGAACCATCGATTCACACATCGGCCGATTGTCCGAGTGAACAAAGCACTCACGTCGAACCGCCCGGCTACCGACCGACCAAATTGGAATGTAATTAATTCCAATTGGGAGTGGTTTCATCTCACATTCTCTTATAAGGAGATATTTCCACTCTTTCACAAATGTCGACTTTTTCATTGTTTAACTGTATCAAAATATCGACTTCGGTTGATTGCTAATGAGTTGATGTTCGTTTTGTAATGAGAAATTTCTATTTCAACTATACCTACATCTGAAATGTCATTAAATGATAAGTATGATGATTCCGGCGCTTACTAATTTTGAACTGTTTTCGATTTTTGAATATAAAAAGAAACAATGAAGCATATCCACTTAAGAATCGATGAATAATCATTCTAGTTTATACGATTCATTTCTGGGCTCATTATTCTAATTGATATAAGTTTAACATAGTTCAGAAAAGTGTCTTTCAACCAATCCTGAACGAAATCTTTATTCATGATTTTTTTTTCAGATTACTTACGATACCCAACCTCAACAACACCAACCGGTTCAATACTCATCAGCAGCTGAGGTATCGAGCTTCAGTTATTCAAGTCCTGTAGTGGCATACAGTAACCTCGGATTACTTCAACAAGTTTCTGGAAAGGCAGCTTCTTCGCAAGACAGACCAATTCCGTACAACACCGCTAGCTCTCCTAAAGTGCAATACTCCCCGTCACAGTATTCTTCAGTACCAAAAACTCAGTACTCTTCAGCACCAAAAACACAGTACGTCTCGTCACCAAAAACCCAATATGTGTCATTACCAAAAACGCAATATGTTTCGGCACCGAATGTCCAGTATTCTCCAGCCCCAAGAGTACAGTATTCATCACCACAAAGAGTTCAGTACACATCTTCCCCCAAAGAATATTCTGGAGCTCCAAATTATGAAGAACTGTATCAGCAAATCGCTCGGGATGCTACCAAATATGCTCCAGCCAGTTCAGTTGCTGCTGCGGAGCCACAAGAAATAAACTATCAGCAGAACGTAGTGGCTCAGAGGGAGGAATATGCCAAAGCACCTACCCCCGCGGTTTACCAATCGAAAGCCGCTAGTCAACAAATTGCTTTCGCCCCTTCTCCTTCGCAATACTACTCTTATCAACCTTCTCAGGCTCATCAAGCTCAGCAACCTGCACAAGTTCCTGAAGTTACACCAGTGTATGAGTCTCCCGAACCTGCACAAAAATTATACTATACAAAGTCCGCAGCAGCAGCAGCTTCTGAATTACCCCAATACTATTCACTACCAAGTCAAACTAGGTACTCTAAACCTGGTATCACTTACGCCTAATACGTTTCTTATTTTCTCTCTCTATCTTTTGTAAATATTTTTTCCACACATCTGTAGGCTCATGTTTCGAGCATTTTTATACAAGTATTTTTGAAATACAACTTTTTTATTTTTTCATTTCTTGTTTTACCTTGAACCCCTGTTTTTCATGGAAAGAAACATCCTAATTTTTTTCACAGGAGAGTATGAATAATTGATTTTAGTTTGTTTTAGTGGAACAGGTAGTTTGTCGAATTTGTTAATTCCATTCACTCATTATTAAAATTCACTACTGAAATGGAGAAAGATTATTCAATTAATTTTTCAGGCATGACTATTCAGGCATTACTGAAATTAAAAAAAAACGTAATTCTCCATGAACCACCTTATACGGACATTGTCATATGCAATACCTTGACACATCCTCATCAACATGAAGCAGCATTCACAGACTATTAAATGTTCCTCTGTCAGAAAGTAATGTTCAAAGTGAATTGAATTTCATCCGACAAATCACTTTTAACAGTGAATAAAAGGTAGATATCAAACAGTACTAAACGTTATGTGATATAGACATCCTTTAGTGAATCCACCAATAACATCGCCTGTATTTTGAAAAGCACAAACTTGGCCTCACCAGACAAATAATAATTTGGACAAATTTATTAAAAACAATAAAACAGGAGTAATTGAGGTGACCTGTGGTTCTTGTCAAATAATTACCTGTGACACTGAAAGGTTATTAAAATTCTGATGGAAACTGCTCTACAGTCCATGAAATTCAAAAAACCAAGAAAGATATTTTGTTTTGGATTACATTCTTTTAATTATATAGGATTGGTCTGACACCTCTGGAGCTGTACGTTAAGGAGGTTGCGTTAACAGCCATGTTACGATTGCGCATGGCTGGTGTAAACCTCGAAGTAGGAATGGGTCAATTGAGGCTGAGCCTATGCAATTGAAACCAGGTTTGTGTTTGATAAACCCCACGGAATACAAATAAAACAGAACACAGAGTCAGATGCTACAAATACAATACGCATATATACAGATGGCTCAAAAACCAAAGAAGGAGCCTAAGGATTGAGTGGGGAAAGGTAAAAAATATCAGCGTGGTTCAAACAGAACTGGCTGGTATCTCAATCGCCACAAAATAAATAATAAGGCCAGGATGTTCTGGCAAAAACAAAACAATCTGCACTGATAGTAGACAAGCCCTATTTGCCTTGAACAGATAACGTGTTACCTCTGACCTAGTACTAGAGTGCCACCAAGATTTAGCCAAAGCCTTGGTAGAAAATAAAATTATCCTAAGGTGGGTTAAAGGTCACGACAGGCGTAAAGGTAATCGCATGGCCGACTCTTTAGCCAAGGAGGCGGCTGGACAAAAAATTTCAGTACCCAGTGACAATTATGGCCTGATGACTTCGATAATTGCGGAATTAGCCAAACGTCACATACATGCTCAATCCTAAAGAGATGGAATGGAATCAAAGGGTGCAGTCCTGCCAGGATCACCCTGGGCAACTCTGGGAAGCTGGTGCCGAAGAAATATCTGGCGATGACCAGGAAAAACCTATGCTTAACAGTAGGATTTCTGACTGACCACTGCCAACTAAGAAAACACCTCCAAATTATGGGACTAGTGGACACAGCTGTATGCAGGATATGTGAACAAGAAGATAAAACTGTCAGGCATATTATGCGAGTGTCCGGAGTTATTGTCAATAAGAGGGTCTGTGATCGGCGAGTCTTGGCCTATACCTGCTGATATAAAGGAGATGTCTCCTAGTGACCTGCCCATCTTCCTGGAAAAAACAGGATGGACGATGACCTAGGAGAACAACTCCTCGGGAGGATGTACACTCACCCTCACATACACACTCTACAGATACAGATTATATAGGATCCTTGAAGCTTACTATATTTTCAAAAGGTTTTCCGAAATTGAAATCTAGTATTCCGATGATTTTGAAAGTTTTTTCATCGTCAATTATTTGATAAGTGTCGATACGAATATAAGCCGTGAAAATTTGATCGATATATCACTTTATATTCATTAGACAATTTCAGAAATTGGTTATTCTGAAGTTTTGTAAATGTGCCAGAATGTATGCATGCGGTTTTCTTTCTGGAAAACTGATATTTCAGAAAACAATGCTGAGGTCATCAGGAAACATTTATGGATGGCCAGATGAATTGTGAATTGTTCCTCACTCAAAATCATGATGTCAAAACTTACTTCAGCCTTTAGATCTTTATTATAAATCCGTGAGGTTCGCCAAAAGTTACGTTGTGATGGTTTTGCTGAAATTACATGGCTCATAATCATCTAACGCCTCCTGTATTTTCATTCAGTCATTTTAATAATCCACATATTTATACCACGTATAAAATTTTCGTTGTAAAATTTATGAGCGTTGCCCGGAATTTCGTGGAGCCAAATAGGTCAATAAAACATTAATAAAATTGGAGAATCTTTAGGTCATCTCTCACCAATCCAAAGAGTCAATCATCAACCCCATATAGGTAAGGTATAGGTAAGCGTGATGACATTGGGAGATTTAGACCAATATCTGTTATTGATAATTTTGCTGAAATCTTGGAACAGTCCCTAAAAAGGACACTTATGAATTACCTGAATGTTGGAAAAATAATAACAGAGAGACAGTTTGGTTTCATTAGTAACTCTAATACCGAAAAAGCGGTGCTAGGTTTTGTTCAAAAAGTAATTGGAGCCTTGTATAGATCAGGAAAATGATTAGCTATATTTCGAGTCCTAGCTAAGGCATTTACACCGTGGATCACGGCATATTATTGAAAAAATTACATAAATATGGTATACGTGACCCAACACAATATTCTGGGAGAATATCTATCACATAGGTCACAAAAGGTCAAAGTTGATAATAACCTGAGTGAGGCAATGAAAGTTTAAACGGGAGTACCACAGAGGACAGTTAAAGGTCCCATATTATTTCTTGTTCACATCAATAGTATCTGTTCCATTAGCAATTTTTGGGGTCATCTCATATCATATGCGGACGATACAGCACGATATTTACAGGTTGGAATATGTATTTGAAAAATCAGTAAAGTGTCTGAGAGATATCCAGATATGACTTGATCACAATCTTTTTTTATCGACTGTGAAATAACAAAATCCACATCCATGAAAGAGAATGTGCTTAATAAAACAAACTGCGAATGTACTGTTATTGAAAAAACAAATATAATTAAGTATCTGAGAGTTATTATTGTGGATCATCATATAAGATGTGATGACCACATAAACTATGATGAACAACTGCTCAAACTTTCAACTACAAAGTTTTATGAATTAAGAAATATCTTGAAGTATAAAATTTCATCACCAAATATTAGTCCCTAGCAGAATCTGAAGATATTGTATTGTTGCCTGGGATGATTCTTTCAACAGTTTTCTCAATAACTTTCAAATATCCCGAAACGCAATCTTGAAAATACTATTCAAAAAACTTAAACTGAACTCTGCCGAATAACTGCAAAGGAAACGCTGTTACTGAAAAAGAGGCAATGCTATATCTAGTAATGTTCAACTTGGGTGTACTTCATTCAACAAACAGAGAAATCAAACAAGATTCGTCACTAATTCATCCATAAACCTACCAGCATTTAATAAAAGTTACACACAGAGATATATTTCTTATCCATCTTTCGCCAGTCAGCATGAAAAATATTTCCAATCTGAATAAATTCAGTAAATCAATAAAAACATTTATTATGTTCAATACTAAACTTCTCGATTCATTCGGCTAAACAAAAGCGATATTCAGCAAACTCTTGATCATTCCCAGGGTTCATATAATCAGTAAATTCTCAATATATGATATTCAAAAACGTATCATTGAATGTGAATGGTAAATGATTTTCAAAATAAATTTGCTTGATACTACTTCTATTTTAATTATAGTGACTATTTATGTCATTATGTCTCGTTATTTGAATAATAATATCTTCAATACCATTACGGCCCTAAACACTTAAACCAACGATCGTCGAAGAGTTCGTCAAGTTTCCTGGAAACTTCCTGGGTGGAATAAGCTGGCGCTCCGTCCAGTTTTTAACCACTAATTCCTATATTCCTCTAAATGCAAATTTTCAAAAAAATCGGTTACAGTCGTCCTTGAAATTCGGATCATATTCCTGGTCATAATCCTCATGTTACAAAAGAAATGGGGTTTCTAGAAAAATTCGACCTGAATGTTTTCTGTATTCTGATAGAACAGGTAAGGAAAAGTGAGAGGTGAAATTTTCAGAAAAATCATGCTTTGTGTTTTCCAGAAACGTCTAACCTACCATCGACCGTGAGTCACGCTGTATTTACACACAACAGCTGGAAGTAACAGGTAATATGGTTTAAATGCCCTCACGTCATATCATTTCTATATCACCCTAATTTTTTCGACATAAGACATACAAAATGACTTATATTGTCACATTCTAAAGAAAAGATGGTTTATCAGTAACTAGGATATGAGAATATGTTTTTCTATATTGATTTTATGTGTAGTGTACTACATTATATATCTATGTATGTATTATCGAAATATTAGCATTAGCCAGACTAGGAAGGCTAATATTTTGACTGAACTAAACAGATAAATTCTTCCTTCTGGAGTCTAAAAGATGAAAGTAGGAACAAAATCAATCGTCAGAATCAACCAACAAACTGAGATTATCTTCTTTTGAATCGTTTTCTCCATTCTCTTCCACACTCGTGTAAAAAATAAATTAAATGGTAGGAAAACACCCAATGGAGTTGATACGTTTTCATTCGTTTATCCTGTATATCGTTCTCATTGTGGTCCAGTTTACTGCTTGGTTTGTGTAAGAAAAAGTCATGAACTGTTAATTATTCTGAACAAAAGAACAAAAATCCCTCTAGGAGTGATTTTATGGTGTAATAAGGCTAATGCTGCGAATGTCGGCCATAAACTTGAAATAAAATAGCTACCTACCAAAATTGAACAATAAATCTTCTAGATTCTTAAGCGGTCAGGAAAAAAAGGGTGTTTGTTGATTTCATTTAATTGAATTTTTGTATCCGGGCTTAGTTCATCGATTGCTTGTGAAAATTCTCGGCTTTTAGATAATAATGGTGCTTTTCCTGTAGTTCATATAACCTCTGGAACTGAAAAAATTCTGACGAACTCATGAGGATCTATACTAATTTGTTTGGAGGTGGTTGACAATGTTTCATAATGTATCTCATCAGTTCTGACTTTCATTGTCTAATATGATAAAAAATCATTTGAAATACCTGAAAAAATCTGTAAAAAATTAAGAAGGTCAGTCGAGAAATAAAAATTATATCAAGAAAAAATACTGAAATTATAATGAAATAAAATACAAGCAACAACCAAGACATAAAAATTGAACTATTTACAGGAGATGAAAATTTGAAAAAATTTGATAACCAAGAAATGAAAATTAAAAAATTCCAAACCAAGTTACTTCACGACGTTTCGATTATTGATATCCACAATCGTCTTCAGGTGATAAATCGGTTTTAGCGGAAGCTGACCGTTTGGCGGGAGTTGGTCGTGTTTCTTTTGATTAGAGGTTTCGACATGTTGCGTATCTCTACGCTAGCTTGGCTAAATGCGTTGTTGGACAACATATATGCGGCTTCTTTGAATTTTCTCCTAAACCAGTGTTTCTCCTTGTGGATGATTCCAGCTTGAGCCCACTTGATGTTATGTTGATGAACCAAACATGCTCTGCTATTCCGGATTTGCTGGTTTCTCCTCATTGGGTGTATTTTTTGTGCTTGGCAATGAGAACTTTCAATGGCCTCTTAGTTTCACCGATATATGATTCTCCTTATTAGTATTTTCCATCATCACTTTTAGAGACTATGGTGAAGCTAGCCAAATAAGAAAGTCACCTCAGCTTCTTGTGCAGAGCTAGAGACAATAACATCATACCCAAAGGTCCCTTGCTGAAATCGCCAATCCCAGGAGAGAGAGCCAAACACATATTGGAACGCGCCAGCCGAGCACTGATAAGGTCTTAAATTAATTACCATCGTTGGAAGAGGTCAACTCTGATGTAGGATGCCACAGAACGATTTTAAGAAATAAGAAGAGAGACCTTGGGAGAGAATCATGGACCAATCTTTTCCAAGATTGAAAGCACGTGCTTGAAGATCCGACAATACTAACTGTTCGCCGCTGTTTTACCCCCGTTTTCGTGGGAACCTACCCTATGTGTTATTCCAGGTCATGATCTATCTATATACCAATTCCTATTTGAATCCGTTGAGCTGTTTGGGCGTGAAAAAGTAGGGAATGTATTACAGTTGTTTTTTGCTGATGTTATTCAATATTGTATAAGTGAGTATTTATTCATTGACTGATACTCTGACATCTTCGTCAGTTTTGAAGTTGGAAACCTGATGTTTTGGGTTATAAAAAAATATTGTAACTATTAGTTTAAAATGGTTTGTCACGAAACTTAATGTGACAAACCAAATTCTCGCGCGCGAAGCCGCGGGCAGCAACTAGTAAGTTGTAATTTCATTTTATTCAACAAATACCATTTCATTTGCAGTGATTCGAGTTTCTTTCTGTTTCATTATTTTTTTGTTCATTTCATTCATCTGTTTGAGGTTAGGTGGAAGTACATAACATTTGTTTGATGACTGAATTGATCGGAACTCGTCCAATATTTGAACTTTTGAACTGTTTTTGTAGCTCAACTCACTCAACAAGTAGTTTTCACCATCCGAGGCAAACAAAGTGGAAAATTTCATCTTATGATTGTCATTTTCCAAGTTTGTAGAGCTTTGCAGTCAGATATATTATTTATGGCAGAATAATTATACCTTTAGTAAAATGCTTATACTAGTGTAAGTGTAAGTGTAAGTGTAAGTGTAAGTGTAAGTGTAAGTGTAAGTGTAAGTGTAAGTGTAAGTGTAAGTGTAAGTGTAAGTGTGAGTGTAAGTGTAAGTGTAAGTTTAAGTGTAAGTATAAGTATAAGTATAAGTATGAGTGTAAGTGAAAGTGTAAGTGTGAGTGTAAGTGTAAGTGTAAGTGTGAGTGTAAGAGTAAGAACACAAGATTTGTCAGTCCTCTAATTTCATAAAGTTCTACAGGAACCAGATACTTGTAACGAACTTGTGAAACATGAGAACATCAGCATCACCAAAGTTGAATGAATTCAAATAATCTATTTATCTCTCATTCATTTCTTGTTTTGTACCGGTGATATTTTGATGTTTTGATCTCGAAACATACTTCTTGACAATAAATAATATAGTCATATTGCGCATCGTTGAATTTCGTCTTGAGATCGTGAGTTGAAAGGTGAGTTGATCCTTAGCTCATACAAATCAGATCCCGCTAAGGGTTGTTCATAATGAAGTGACAGTAGGTTACCGGAAAAACAAATTTAACCGAAACATATTGATTTCTATTGGATATCAGTCAAAAATTCAGTTTGAAGTTTGATATTTCAGTACTCAATACAAAGCTTCTTGAACTCTGTTTTTGTATTGTATAGATCCGGTACATATGGTCAATAAAACCATCTCCTAAAGTAGTTCTCAGAGTTGCATACTCACGTGAATAGTTCAAAAACAATGCCCTCCGTAGAAGTTCATATCCTAACCAATTCATTCACTCTCAAACTTCTCGGCGGTCGATAGCCAGGTGGTTCGACGTGGGTGCTTTGTTCACTCACTCGAATTGACTGCTGTGTTAGTCGGTCGTTCAAGCCCTAGTCTGAACGATCAATTTTCATTTGCTATCGTCCAATCCGTGTTAAAAATCACACGTTGAAAGGTAAGACCTCGTTAATCCTTAGATCGCACAAGTTTTGACTTCTGAGGGTTGTCGTCCATAGGGGTGCGACAGCTGGTTAGCGGAAAAACAGATTAAAAAAAAATTGTTCCTCGAGATGGAAGTCTCTAGACAAAAAAAAGCCATGAGTTGGTCCTACGAGATTGACAGAAGTTTATATTTTCCTCTCTGTACAGTCAAAAGTCTGCAGAAAATTGGGATTACTTCTGAGGTAGCTAACAGAAGGACCACCGAATGTAATTTTCGACATTTAAGATCACCGATCTGTATCTCATTCAGCTAGAGCTGTATGAGGCCATGCGAAATGTATCACTGTCTACATGAAGTATTGGGTCTTTTACAACACGATCGAAGTTTTTCTCATCAAACGCATAACCCCTGCCTGAATGGTTGAATTCGTTTTGTGACATCAGTATTATATATGTTTCAATATCAATAAAGGTCATGGGTCTCGAGAGATTGTGTCAACAACTCTGTTGGTAAAATGCGCCTCGAGAAGAGTATCGCAGATCTGGTGTAGAACAATGCTTGTTTTCCATTCATATGGACTATTGTTTCGAAATTTGAAAGAGAATAAGTTGAACTTGAAATCATTCGTGAAAGTGCATGTCCTCATGAATGCAATTAATAAAAATGTAATAGCCGAAAAGGGTATTTTTCATTCATTTCTGGAGATGAAAGCCCTTCATGGTGTCTTTGACTTTCACAGAAAACGTGAATTGTGTAATTTATGCTTGTATGAGACCAAGAAAGGAGGAAGTGTATTACTCTTTAATATTCGACTATTTAGGACATCGAAATCTCGATATTTTACAGTTGCCAACATTAATGCAATTGGTTAATTGTGTTTGCTGAAGTAGTATTTATTATTGCGCCACCAAAATGTGAATGAAGACCAAGTTTTTTTACGGTTCAATAAGGTGAAATTCACCGATCGAATGGTTACAATGATACTGTAACGAATCTGAAGCCGGCCCTGACCGATATCTCAGCCAGCAAATAAACACATGACTCATCACAAAAGGAATGAAAAGTCTAGGCCACTACCGAAACAACTAGAGAAATCTAGCACGGTCGTTGCCGATATATAAGCCGGCTTTCCGTCCCGAGATGGCAGTCTGTATCTAGAAAGTGAATCGTGCGTTTAAAGAAAGAATTCGAACTGTGAAGATGAATTAAGCGTTACTTGCTGAGTGTTGTACATAAATTAGTTGTGATAGTGAAGTATTGTTAAAAATAAATTTGTTTATGACAGTTAATTCTTTAATTCGTCACAATACATTTTGAGCATATCGTTTGCAAATTGAATGTTATCATGAAATGAACGGTCTTGAGAAATACTCGAATCAGCTGTTTCAACGTACCTCAGCTATCAGCACAAATTGGCAAGACATTAGACCGAATCCAACTATAATTGGGATGGGAATCGGCAGCGGTGGCGACAGGTTACGTTAAAGAGAGTATTTATCAACCCTGCAGTACCCGTTCACTGTCTAGGAGATCGGCACTGTTGGAAATTCAGTAAAGCATCTTTTACGCATGCGTGAAATTATCGTTTGTTACAGTACATTCCTAAATCTATCTAATGAAGTCCAGTACGTAATTTGAAGTTGATTCTTGTACATTTGTGTATGTTATCTACATTTTCCGTTTCACGGACCGAAGCGGGTATTGAAGCCACTTTTATTCATATTCTTGACACAAGTAAGTTAAAAAAAAATCATTTAGACTTGTTGTGTTTATTGGAACAGTTTACAGTCATGGGTGACGATGAGAGGGAGCAGGCACGTCTAGAAAAGATGATGCAATTATTTATGATGGAGGAGAATGAGGACAGTGTTATTTACGATGACAACCAATCGTCTGATGGGAAAGATTTAGTGGAACGAGAGAAATGAATACCAATAATGAACAGGAAATTTCCGATAGTGCTGATGGTGAAGACAGAAGTGATGATGGTGAAGAAGAAAATATGTATTGTATGTATTGAAAATACTAATTTGTATTATGCACGAATAGATAAGATAACGAAGTGGAGAAAACTCGTACAACCAAAGGCTGTACGAACCAGGTCTGAAAATGAAGTTACCCGCCTACCAAGAAACCATTAGAAATTTGGAAATATTCAGTAAATGAGCAAATGTTGCAATTGGTAGTAGATAGTACAAATTCTTTTATTATTACAGTGTCACACAATTATTCAAGAGAAGGCCTAGCATCAGGCGAAAACATAAATTAGAAATTCAAGCTTCATTAGGATTGTTGTACTATGCAGGTGTTCTCAAAGGTAATCATTTGAACACCAAAGATTTATGGCGGACACACGGATCTGGAGTTGAAATTCTCAGAGTATCCATGTCCTTGAAGGGATCTTGATTTCTCCTCAGCTGCATCCGATTTGAAGACAAACGGACAAGAGGTGATAGAAGAAACATGGATAAACTTACTCCAATTACAGAATACTTTGATTTGTTTGTTGAAAATTGTAAAAGTGGATTTAGCCATTTAGCGTTCGTCACAATAGATGAGAAACTAGAAGGTTTTCGGAGCCGATGTGCCTTCCAACAAACATTTCTTCTGAACCAAATAAATATGAAATAAAAATTTTGCAATTTCAGATGCGCGGACGTACTCATCGAATTTAGAAGTGTATGTAGGTCATCAACCTGATAGAATGTTTTAAAAAAGCAACAGCCCAGATGAAATAGTAAAACGGCTCTGTAAACCGATATTCAATTCAGGCAGAAATTTGACCATTGATAACTGGTTCACCAGAATTGGTTAAGTAAACAGTTTGTTCGAAAAAAAGTTGATAATCGTAGGTACTATTAGAAACGATAAGAGAGAGTTTCCAGTGTAGTTCTCCAAACCTGACAAACGTCCCCTAAAGTCAAGTATATTTGGATTCAGAGAAAATTTTACGCTGGTTTCATATGTACCAAAAAAAACATGGTATTAGTATCCAACCTAGACCATTATGATAATATTGATCCTGAGAGTGAAGAAAATTGTAAACCAGAAATCATTACAATGTATAATGATACAAAAGGTGAAGTTGAAATCGACGATCAATTGTGCTCGAACTACAACTGCGTCAGAAACTCGCAGCGATAGTCCATGGTTGTGTTTTATTCAACTTTGAATATTGCTGGAATCAACAGTCTGGTGATATATCGTTGTAATAACTCAGATGCTTCCATACTTCGAAGATAATTCTTGCGCAAACCAGCCATGGACTTGATAGAACCACATGTGCGAGAACGTGTCACTTTATAGAATCTTTCCGAAAATATGAAACTACGGATTCGAGAGATATACGGTTTAAAAGAAAACCGAGTAGTTTGACATGAAGTGCACAAAAGAGAAAGGTGTTATTTCTTTTTCGAAAAGTTTTAGAAACAAAAGGATGTATTTTCTCCTATTTTACACTGAAATAAAATAATATTTCAGTTTTTTTTTATTTTTAACTATAATTTTCCATAAAATAAATTACTCCAACTTCTTTGCGTTCATAAATACAAAAAAATCAGAGTGTACCTTCTTAACCTTGATAGACCGGTACGGGTACAGGTGTCTTACAAATTCAAAGGGGTACTGTAAGGTTAACAACACGAAAAATTGCAGTACTAATCTGAACACAATATTTTTTGATTTCAAAACCGAAGTACCAAATAATATTGTTGTAAAGTAAATTCACTGATATTTTTTGAGAATCTAGTCCACGATTAATTTATTTTATCATGCATTCAGTTGAGCTAGTTTGAAAGTGGATGAATTTTAATTTGGCTGACCATATTCCATGAAGTTTATTGTCTTTTCTCACCTCATATGACTTGTTTGATTTTTATTGATCAGAATCTAAAACGTCAGGCAGCAACTAGTATCCACAATCACGTGGCAGTAAACTCTATGAAACACAAGCGTTTTATTATTTTAAAAGACACTTGAACGAACATTTGTACAGACTATATGTAATTTGTTTATCACAACTTGTACTCTATTTCGAAGACTTGTTGTGTTTTGTGTTGTATAGGAACACTTTCTTGTATTGTTTTATACCAATCATCCCCAACACAATTTCAAATGTAACAAACTGTATTCTTCACATTTATTTGAAAAAGTATTGTTGTTGATTATTCCAACGAAGCTTCCGAAATAGTTGTTGGTAATATTTTATTTAATGTTACAACTTACAAGGGAGAAGTTGAAAAGCGTTACTTCACTGTTCCCTGTATGTTATATTTCATTCAGTGTGGTGCTACTAGTTTGCAAAAAAATTCAACTCATTCCGTATCTACATTATTAGAAAAGCTGCTAATAGTGCTTGTTCAATTTGGATCAAACTCTAGACGGGAGGATTATTACTGAGGTCTAACATTTGGGAAATATGTCGTCATCCATAAAACAAAAGATTTCCCATGTGATATTTCCAATAATGAATATTCATAATCACGCTCGTAGCAACCGGAAAAACGTATGACATTAATTTCGTGCATCCGCATAATTTTCCGCTGTTCGACACAGTTTCTCGAAAATTACCAGGTGCACTCTACTGTATATTTTCCAAACGATGATGAAAATATTCTCAAATTCCTCACAATTTCATTTTTATTTCATTCTCTTCGGAATATTACCACATAAGGGCATCATTCTACTGAAAAAAAAAACAAAAATGGTAAATTTTTTTCTGAAAATTGAGTGAAAATTTCAAATTCTTCAAGAAAAGTAATGGTTTTTTTTTCACGAGGAGAATTACCAGAAACCAAGCTTGAATAAACATTCAAACAATGTCTGCTGGATGATGAAAATATGGTTGGATTTTGATTGAGAATACATTTTTCCCATCAATTTCATCTTAGTTGAATATCAGAAATTCATTTATTCAGTTGAACGAAGCATAAAAAGTGTATGTAGCAAAATAACTCTCACCACAAAGCTCAAGTGAAACTAATATAATTTATAGGAAACAACTTGGCATCTTCCGCAGCCGATTGGGCGCTACTCTGAAAAACTCTTCTCCAAAATAGGTAGTGAAACTAAATTATGTGTCAGAAGCTTTAAAATTTAAATGGAAAATAATGTGATATATTCAGTTGGCTACTCTAATAGATCACATTGCCCATTCGACGCTTTGGAAATCTTTCGTCTAACAGCAGTTTCCCGCAACCATCAAAATATGAGGTTTTCAGTTTTATTTTCGACTGCATAGGGATAGGGATTTACGTAACTCAATATTCAATATAATTGTAATATGCAACAAAGAGTCGCAAAATAGCAATTACATCATTTATAATTCAAGTACAGCCGGACCGATTTTTAGTTCATTGGGATAGCAGAATACTATTTAACATTTCAAAAATCGAAAAAATTTCCACTGTAAGTAATCCCATTGTGACTTCACAGTGCATAGAAGTTATAACGAAAAGGTTTCATATTGTGTGCTGCGTAATATCTATATCTATATATCTATATTCACACTAATATAAAGGTGAATGTATGTGGAAAATGATGTATGAATGTATGTTTGTGGCTCTTTCACGCCTAAATGACTGAACGGAGTCAGATGAAATTTTACATAAATACAGATTATTAATCATACAAAAGCTTATACAATTTACAAACGTATTGTTGGTCATAATATAACAATAAGTATTAAGAAAGTCACAAAAATTATTGCTTCATGAGAGCTATTTTGGCGTGCGCTGTCTAATACCGTTGGAGTTACATGCAGATAATGTACTGTAATATTGTTTATCTTGAGTAGTTCCAATTAAAAGTCCGCGATGTGGTAGGAACTATATGGAAAATACTGAGCCATAAATACAATCAAATTGAATAATGTTTTCACAATGCACATTTTAGAATATGTGTCAAATTCCCATAAAAATGTATACAATTGTCGCGCCATCGCCGCGAACGCGACCCGTAAGTGAGCGGACACCGTTGACGGTTGTGTTAGTTTTGCGAATTTATTTATGGGTAACATAATTCGATTCTCGAAGCTATTCATTACTTAGCGCAGTTGGCATTTTTTTTGGTAACTGTATTTTTAAAATAAAAATATGAATTACTAGCTGTAGCGCACTCTTGTATTAACGTACAGCCGAAGCTACTGAACCTAGACTCTTGAAATATGCAGGTAGGTTTTTTGTATAGCGTAAATGAGCAACAAGAGAGGAAATGAGGAATTCACACCCCCAGGGGAAAAATAGGGATTGTATTGAATTTCGTCAGTTTTGAAACTGGAAACCTGAAGTTTTGGGTTGATTTATTCTCCCATCTTCTCATGACACCCATTCCATCAGTCTCGTTCCCTGTACTAGTTTTTACAGGTTCTGTGTTGGATGTTTGTCATATTCTTCTGGGCGTAATTTTGTACGTCCATATATTGCCTGCCTCCTGTGCCTCACATTCGCATAAGATGTGTAGAGCTGTTTCTATCCCTTAGTTGCATAATCTGCAGCTGAGGTCTCCGTTGTACATCCTCATTTTATTCAAATGTCCTCTAAGCAGGCAATGACCAGTTAGTAACCCTGTAATTATTCTGAGCCGATCCCTACAATATTGAAGTAGTTCTTCGGTTCTCTTTTCGAACGGTTCTACTGTGTTTGTTGCCAGGTACTTTTGTCCAGTACTCTGTGTGCTTCTTATTGGTTCATGTCCCAATCTGGTTTCGTACCAATGATTTTGGTACCCCCAGAGCTGGTTCAGGACCTATATATGAAGTTGATGATCCGTGTCCAGCGCATTCATCAGCTTTATCATTACCTGTGATTCCTGAATGCTCTGGTACCTAGTACAAAGTTAATTTGTTCCTGTTTGCAAGTTCATTCGGTTCTTCATGGCATTCCCAGACCAGTTTTGATGTCACCTTCGGGTTTGTCAGAGCCCCTAGTGCGCTCTTGCTGTCTGTTGAAATATTGATCCGCTCATTTCTTTGAGGTCTCAATTTAATAAGCCTTGCACACTGCAAGATAGCAAACACTTCCGCCTGAAAGACAGATATGTATAGTCCTAGCGGATAGCTGTAGTTTAAATTTCTATCCGCTCGGTATATTCCAGCTCCCTTTCCCTGTTTGGTCTTCGATCCATCTGTATATCAGGTGTTTTTTGCAAACATGTTGTCGGGATGACTAATGGTCTATCACTCTTCACTGCTTATGATTTCGGTTGTGAAGTTTGTGTCAAAGGTGTACTTCGATGTCATGTGGTCCGTGCACATATTCAATATGTGCTCCTCCACTTGTTCCGAAATTTTTGTTCCGTCCGATTTTTTGTAGTTCGGTGAGTTTTCCAGTCCAAATTGGCCCATCCTGGCCTCCCTCATTATCACAAAGTGTGAAGGAGGTAGATTTAGGAGTGTTTCCAATGCAGCTGTTGGGGTAGTTCTCATTGCTCCCGTCATTCCCAACCATGCAAGTCTTTGTACCTTGTCTAGTTTGTTGATGGCGGTCGCCATCAACAACGTATGTTATCACGGGTTTAACCACCATCGTGTATAGCCAATATACCATGTCTGGTTTTAGCCCCCATGTTTTTCCATAGGTGCGTCTGACCAGCATCAGTGCTACGTCCTCTTTCCTTTTTATCCTGTCCAAGTGTTGGTTCCAGGTCAGTTTGGAATCTAGAATTACGCCCAGATATTTAACCTCCCCCGACACTTGTATTTTTTCACCTCAAAGTTTTAGAGATCCGAGACCCTCCTTTATAGTCCTCTTGGTGAATGCTTCTATGGTCGATTTGGATGGGCTTGCGTTTAGCCCTTCTTCTTCGGTCCATCTTGTCATAATATTCAGGGCCTGCTGCATGCATCCCCTCACTACATTATTGTATTTACCCTGGACTAAGGTGACTGTATAGCTGTATAGCCCAGTGCTTTATACCCATTGTGGTCCAGGAGACATAATAACTTGTCCATTACAAGGTTCCATTAAAGAGGGGATAGAACCCCCCCTGAGGTCAGCCCCTTGCTACCCGTGCCACGACTGTTTCCCCCATAATGGTTGTACGTACCATTATTCCCCTAAGCATGCAGTCTATCCACCTACAGCTTGTCTTGTAGATCCCTCTTCTCCTCAACGCCTAGATGATTGATTCTAACGACGTAGGTTTTGTCAAATGCGCCCTCAATGTCCAAGAAAGCAGCTTAAAGTACTTCCTTATTTTTGTAAGTATGTTTTATTTTTTCTGTTACCCGACATAGAGCCGTTTTTGTTGACTTACCTGACCTGTATGCATGTTGGTCTCGATGTGATGGTCTCATAGCCAGTGATACGTCTCTGATATGCCTGTCGATTAGTTTTTCTAGCGTTTTCAACGCAAATGACATGAAACTGATTGGTCTCAAGGCCTTCGCCAATTCCTGGCCGATGACATACATACATAAAAAATGACAAACTTTTACTATGTTTGTCATCTCGAATTTTGTATTCTACTCCTGAAAAATCACAGGATATAAATAATTCAATTCTCAAAATTGAGTTTATTCACGAATTGTGCACCCATTTATTTGTCAATTTGCCGTAAATAATGAACGTTTGCTACGTTTAAGAGAATTCATTTCATGAAAATAACAAATGTAGAGGTGGAAATTCATTTGATTGGATATTAGCTGACGGGATTCCTATTACAAGTGTTTGTTCTGATTTTCCAGTCAGCAAACCACTTTCAGGTCCTTTCACTCATCCTTTCGCGATATTAAGCTGATTCAATTGTGACTGAATATTTCATCAGAAATTCTGCCGTAATTATTATTTTTCTGTGAATCAATCGGACTGAATTAATGTTTTGTGTTGTTTATTGAAGGGTATTTCTTGAATTAGTAGAATTGTTGAAATATTTGGAGTTGGAACAGTTTCTTCAGAATTCCAAATCTCCTAGTTTCCGACTTGCTTATTGTGTTATTTACACTGGACCTCTTTTCAAGATCATTTGAATAACTTCTGGAGAGTTCTTAGGTTTTTTGTCAATGAAAATGTTTTTCAATTTTTCTGAAACAGTAGAGTGACGCAATGTATTAAAAGTTTTGGATAGGGATAAAAGTGGAAACTGCTGGATTGGATTCTTCTCAACTAAGAAGCGTGTTGCAATCACCTCATATATTTGTGATAATGTTGTTAGGAATCACACGTTAAAAGGTATGACCTCGCTAGTCCTTAGCTCGCACAAGTTTCGTATGGGGGCGACAGCTGGTTAACGGAAAAACAGAACAGAATGTTGTTATTGGCCGGTAACTAACTATAATCATTTCAGTTTTTTTTTGTATGATGATTTGTTCCTTCCAATTTTGAAAATTCAGAAAAATATTCATTGACTCACAATGATACTTCAATTTCAGTAGAAATCAAATTCGAGTTTTCTGAAAAGATTTCATTCCTGGTAGAATTTTTTTTCATGTACTACATTTGCACCTGTTTTGTAAAGATGAAATTAAATTTGTATCTTTTCTATGGGATGTTGTAGTTCGGTGATCATCTTCCCTTGTATGTAGCCGAGTGAGGCACAGTATTTGTTAAGTAAACTTCCTAGGTATATTAATTGAAATGTTAATTAAAGTGGTTTTCAAGTCTAGTCTTTGGAATCCATGTTACATATTCCGTCATCAAGTACCCAACGTGCTTTGGAAGTGTGATTATTGGCATCTTCATGAGTGGAGATATCATCGCTTTCAACTACTCAGACTTGTCTTTCAAGGACAGTTGAGACCAACATTGCATTCATGTTTCAGCTCAGCAGCACTGATGAGACCTATGGTGAATCGAAACACGTGTTAGGAATCACACGTTAAAAGGTAAGACCTCGTTAATCCTTAGCTCGCACACGTTTCTACTTCTGAGGGTTGTTGTTCGAAGGGGTGCGACAGCTGGTTAACGGAAAAACAGATTTCGAAGAGATTTTTGGACAGTGCTTCCTGGTGTTGGATCTGTATGAAATATTGTTGTCCGAGAATTTCATTTTCGAGAATGTTTTGAAATTTTTTGTTCATCTCTTCAAGTAGTTCTGATCCACTCTTCATCCCACCTTCCTTTATTCTCAACACAAACAAGAGTATTTTGCTATCAGAAACTTCAATTCATTGATGGAAATGTAATCCATGTTGAGATTAGGATCATTTTAGAGTTTCTCATAGATGATATATTGTTTGTGGTATGCATTTTTTCAGTTTTTACGAATTTTTCACTGAACTAATTTGAAAATATCAATAGTTCATCTTTATTTATCACAACTTCATGATGAATTAATACAATTAAGTTAATCCCTCTCCTTGATTTTGAATTCATGCCATATATGGCATGGCATATGGTGAATGGCATAGTGGAGGGTTTCGATCAGGACCATCACACTTCTTTGACTTGACTAAGGCTTTTGATTGTATATCACATGCCGTTGAGAAATTGGGTCATTATTATTCAAGAGGTAATAATAATAATGATAATAATCATCCTTATTGTTTCTTTATAAATGAAATAATATCTTCTATGTCTAGTTCTTCTCTTATTCGTGTATTTCTTATCTTATCTCTCCTTGTCACTCCTATAATTCTCCTCAGGTATTTCATTTCTGTTGCTTGTATTCTACTCCTGATTTTTTTTGTAAATATCCAAGATTCACATCCATATGTTAATACTGGCCTATATATTGTTTTGAATATTTGTAGATTTGTCTGTCTTGAAATTTCTCTTTTATTGATGAAGTTCTTATTCATTGTATGTATGGTTTTTTCGATTCTGTTGTTAATTTCTGCTTCTTGTCTTCCTTTTTCGTCTATTGTAACGCCTAGATATTTGAAATCTTTTACTTGTTCTATTTTTTTATCATCTATCATTATATTTATTCCTTCGCCTCCTATGGTCATCACCTTGGTTTTATCTTTGTTTATTCTCATTTGTTTTCTCTTCAGTGTTTCATTCCATATTTTTATATTATGTTGTAATCGTTCTTCATTTTCAGCTATCAGTATTATGTCATCGGCAAATGCTCCCTTAGCTATCTCCACTCTTTGCATATTTTTGTATCCAATGCACATTTTTTCAGTTACATACAAATATTTACATAAATTACAGAGCTAGTTGCTGATGTAAAAAAGGCGAAATTCAACTTAGTTATCACAAGTGCTACTGAGTTGTTCTTCCATCATTTTGAGTCTCCTCATCTCCTATCTTGGAAACAGGTATCAGTGTGTTGATCATGAATTACCTCAGGGTTCAGTACTTGGACCTTTCTTATTCATTGTGTACATTAACGCCTTATGTCAAATATCATGCCGACAACATGTATTCTATTTGCTATTTGCTATTTGATGACATCACTCTTGTGAAATCGAATAAGTCACACATCGATTTGATTCGTACTGTTGACGAAAACGAAAATTCAGTCAACAGCTGGTTCTCAAAGAATATACTCAAATTGAATGAAAGTAAAACAAATAACTCAATTGTCTTCTCAAATCTACTCTATCAGAAAGGACAGGATGTTTTTTGTATGATCATCAACGATCGGTTAAACTGGCCTGGCCACGTAAATTATGTACTTTGTAAGCTTTCTAGAGTTTTATTTGTTCTAAGACATCTCAACCAAGTAACCAATCTACACCTATTGAAACTATATTACTTCTCTTCATTTCATTCTATACTATCATACGGTGTTCCACTTTGGGGCAACTCAAGTAATGCAATAATGGTATTTTGATATCAGAAAAAAACCATTCGTATTTTAGTAAATACATAGATCACTGTCATCAACACTTCATTCAGCTTGATATTATGCCGGTGCCTTCATTATACATATATATCGTTTTGTTTGAAATATATAAAAACATAAACAAATTTAAGAAACACTCCGATATACATAAGTATAATACGAAATTTGTATATATGTTGATTACCAAACGGCACAGATTAGTTGTTAGCAACAAAAATTTTCTGAACCTAAATTTGTATAATTTTCTCGATAAATCAGTGAAAGCAATGGAATTTAACAAATTCTCCTCGAGAAATGTTTCTACAACAGAATGGAATATTTGAACCAAGCAAGTTCACTGATTTACATAATATATTATTTTCACGAATTATTTTCAAATTATAATTGTATTTTTATTGCAATATTTCTCTTTATGTACCATGTGACCTGCCACAAATGTATTTATACATAACATCAAATCAAATCACTTTATTAATCCCGTAGAACTTACAAAGTTATAGGAGAGGTCAAATAGCATTTTGTACATATATATAAAATAATAAAATCAAACCAAGCATACATGAAAGATTGTCATATGCATACAAAACATATCAACTTCATTCAACTCCAGCTTCATTGAATTAATGTAATAGAGAAATAGAATTATGGAAGTTTGAGAAATTCATCTATGGTATAAAAATTATGTTGTAATAAAAACCTTTTGAGGGTGGTTTTGAAAACCTGAAGCCCATCAGTAGTTTTCAACGAGTCGGGCAATTTGTTATGAAGTTTCAGCCCCGAGTAAGAAAGTGAGTTAGCGGTTATATTATATTTGACGAGTTTTATGTAAAAATCATTGGACTTTCTTCTATTTACATTATGGTGAGAAATGCCATCATATTATGACCTATTGTTGTGAATGAATACAAACATTTCAAAAATGAAAATATCAGGGAAAGTTAAAATTTTCAAATGTTTGTATAAATCTCTGCGGGAGGTTTTCTGATTAACGCCTGCTAAAATCCTTATAATTTTTTTTGGCCAATAAATACATTTGGAGCCAATGAAGAGCTCCCCAAAGACAAATCCCATATCTGATTCTAGATTCTATATGTACATAGTGATAATTTACTAACTGTTCAGTGGTTGATATCGGCTTGAGATTTCGTATTAGATACGAAACAGAAGTTAGGTTTCGATATCAGTTTATTACAATGACTCTTCTAGTTCAGACAATCATTTACCGTGAGTCCCAAACATTTACATTCATCGGATGAAGAAAGTGTGTTTTCATTCTCATTGATTTTAATTTCTCTAGTTAAATAAAACTCTACTCTACTCTACTCATCTATTATTATCAGTATCATCAACCACCCTATTAATCCTTCAGATATGCATTGCTTTCTGGTGATGTACTCAATCGACTTCCGGTGGCAAAGTGAATTATTCCTCCGAGACTGAAATCATCGCAGCTCGAGAATCATTTTGCCAGGGATAAATAGCAGTGCCACAGATCCAGGGATATGCGCCCTTTAGATAATTTAGTCTGTTTAATCCCCGTGATTGATGTATCCTTTGTTTGTTCTGAATGAAATCCAGCAGCTTCAGGGTATGCTTAAGGGCGAAGCTCCATACATGAGAACAATACTCCCAAAGGTCTGATCTGAGCTATATAAAGCAATAAAAGTTGTTGCGGTGTGTACAATTTTCTGGTCCAGAGAAGTGTTTCGAACTTTTCAGAAGCGGCTTTGGCAATTCCGGCGACATGATTGTTCCAAGACATATTGGTATCCATTTTAACCCCCTACAAACTCATCGAAGAAGAAATTGGAATTGTCTGTCCTGACATTATTACATCCGGTTCGGAGACATTTATCTTTTTGGAGAAAACCGATGCCTGGGTTTTTGTGGCAATGAATTGAACCTGGTTATTTTCAACCCAATTCGAAATTATTTCTAGATTTTCATTAAGAAATGCAACGTCCTGCTGCCGGTCAAGATGTGCCTCCGTAGCCGATGTCATGGAATCCAAATGGAATGATGAGACAAGTGTGCCGTCGTCAGCAAAGCAATATATTGGAGTCTAGGTTTTTCTAGTGAGTCGTCGATATACAATAAAAATAGGGTTAGAGACAATGTGGATGCCTGAGGTACAACCCAGGTTTGATATTGAGTTATGTATTATCTAGATTCTTATTGATTCATCTATTTTCAATAACGAATAGGCTTTTTGTCAGAAACATTGTGTATTTTTACCTGTCAGGAAAATTTATATGTATCGGTTTCAAAGCGGGACTTCAGTGAAGAAATGATTTTGTATTACATTTTCTTGGAAATAGTTGTTGAAGGTGATAGCCGAGAAAGTTGCATTTTCTCTTTATTTTATTTATTTCACACATAAGGGTGAGCATTGATGATAGAAACACATTTTATTTTCAACGTTTTCACATACCTATGAAATTGAATGGAGCTGGCTGAGTTGACCGATACTTTTATGAAATGCCTTGATATTTCTCATTATCCATGTTTCATATTTGATAATTTTCGGCAGATATGAATATCAATATTCTACAAAGCGGTTAATCGTCTTGGAGCTTGTCAGGATTGTGTACTTTTCATCACACTAAATTAGTTCGTGGAACAGAACCACTGTTTACATTCATTATTGTGAGGTTAGAATTTTTTATTTGATTTCAGTTGCTTCTTTTCGTCGTCTGCAGAAAGAGAATTGAAGATCCAGGGTCAACTTATAATCTATATCAACCGTCTCGTTTTCATCAGTTGGATTGTTGCTTCTGCTGGAACAAAGTTCAGACTTCACCTATAATCTATACTTTCCTTTCATTTGACTGTCGCTTATCAATTAATTTATCATTTCTGTTATTGTTTCTGATCCCTAACGAAAACAATTACAAAAAATAGTAAGAAAATGAAAACTAATAGATACAAAAAACTTCGAAGGACAGTGGAACCTGAGACGTTGTCTTCAGAACAACTGAGAAACATCCAGCCTATCACCTGAACCAAATAGGCTTAAGCATTCAGAGTATAGTTGCAGGAATATAACAACAAAAACAGTTCACAAATCACGCCACGAGTTTAACTGTACAATAGCTTTTTCAAGTGTTCGTACTGAAAAAATTGTAACAAGTTGATTTCTTTATTTAGTGACTAATTTTATTAGTGACTAATAATTTTACGTATGTGCATTCATGTACTGAAAACCAATTTTAACACTAGAAAATAATTTTATGAACAAAACTAGTTGTTGCCCGCGGCTTCGCCCACGTAGAATAGCTTCGAGAATCGAATTATGGTACCTAATAGATAATGAATTCGCAAAACTAATACAATCCTCAGCTACGTCTACCCACATGCATCTGCCCGCGTTCGAAACCCGTTTTGACGATGGCGCTTCATTGCTAATACCGCCCCTCTACCCCCGAGCATCTTCCCCAGTGGTCTTACAGTAGATGCGACCTGTAATAGCTTACTGCATTGCATCAAGTTATACTTATCGTGATAGCATTTAAACAATTCGTCCAAATTGATTAGTGTAAAAGAAAAAGTTTATCTATATTGAATACTCGAAACCACAATTGTATCGATTTTTATAAGAATTTGACAAATATTCTGAAATGTGCATTGTAAAAAAGTATCCAATTTAATTGTATTTATGGCTCAGTATTTTGTATATAGTGGCTACCACATAAGAGGTAGATATATGCTATCGCGGACTTTTATTTAGAACTATTAAGGATAAATAATCTTAAGGTACATTATCTGTATGTAACTCTAACGGTATAGGCAGCGCACGCCAAGATAGCTCTCAGGGAGCAATAATTTTTCCAACTGACTTCATATACTTATCGTTATATTAGAGCCACAAACATACATACATACATACATTTATCCATCCTTATAAACTTTCACATTTATAATATCAGTATAGATGATACAAAGGGATAGGTAATTTCATTATATTTTTCGGTTTCTTGAATAAACCGGTTCCCAAGCATGCTGAAAGATTGAATTTCGAAACTTTCTCTTCCATATGTGACAAGTTATAGACGTGATTGACAAGGGGCATATTTTTGATATTGTAGTTTCTCGCTGAATGATGTTAGTCAGGGAAGCTATAGATTACGCTGTAGACGACCCCTCCCGATATAGAAGGCCCCGACACTCTGTCGAATGAGGCCCCTATGTCCTCCGTTAACAGATGAATAATATCTTCATCCATCTCACCCCAGCCAGGTAGGGGTATACCGCGAAGGGCGGTATGGATGTCTGAGGACTTTCATGTCACCATCAAACATCAGTCATGACCCGTTTGTCTTTCTGGCAAACATCAGTTGAAAGGGGAAGAGAGCCAGGCTTCAACCTGAATAAAATCAAGATGATAACGTCGCTGAATGATAATTTTAAATAGATCTTACACAGATCAGTCATATCACACATCTTGTTTGATTAGGAGATACATGTAGTCGTTCCAATCAAAATCAGCATAACTTAGCATTGAAAAACTGAAGTTGTTCTGTGAACTACAATATTTAAAATTGTCATAGCTCTTCAGTATAGAAGGTTCAGATCTTGTTTCTGAATGTATCCTGAAAAAATAATTGTTATTTTCGAAGTTACACTTCCAAAAAGTTCCATTCAATATCTTCATCAAACAAAAAAAGTACAAAAGTACATTGTCTGCATCTTATATTTTGCTATGAATTGCATTCATACAGAAAACAATAGCTTCCAATTGCGATATTGAAATGTTCAGTTTGCCGAAAGCTAACTGGCATCTCAGAGGAAATCAATCGTTATTAAATGCTTGCTACAATTCTAATAATTTGTGGAGGAGATCTCTTGTCGTAAGATGCTGCCATCATCAACAGATATAACAAGATAATTTGCGCTTGTTTCAATCCAGTATCGTAAGATAACTCCATTACTGTATAGTTTAAGCTTGCATAAAGCTTTAGAGATAACCACGTTATGCTCAGCCTTCTTATTATATTGATTGGAAGACGAATATTGCGGAATTATTGAAACGAACCAGATGATATGACGTGAATAGTTCGAATTAGGCCATGTTGTAATTATTGTACATCTTCATGGATATTTTATCACAATAACTGATACTGATAACATCTGGAATGAAACTTTCGATTGTTCCTACTCAGTGTCTGCTCTTATGAAAATGCTGATTATGAGTGTGATATTCGTGATACTTTCACTCTATAACGCCCACATATACCATATCTATAAGTTATATGTTCAATCACGATGAAGATTTCATTATTCCATCCAGATGTTCAATCATCTTTCTAACTGTAAGTCTTTCTATTAAGTAAGGTTCAGTTGATTTGAGCTGCAGAATATTCAAAATAATGTAGATTGTATCGAGAAATTATTTTTTTGTGTAAATTAATTTATTCTGATTTCAAATTTTTCGAGAGTCATTAGTTACATCACGCCATATTATCGATGTTGAAAACAATAATTTTTTATTTATTTTTTTTTAGTTTGTGTTGCTATTAAATCAGCTACTAATCAGTAATTCTGATTCACAATTGCAAGTCGAACAGTGCATCATAGTCTTTACTTGCGGCTAAGAATTCAGGCTCTGAACAATTATCTAATTATGTCTGTGTGATTGGTAATTCCAAATATTTTGGAGAGCATAGTCCAAGTTGATGTTACAGGTACTCTATTGAAGCACAACCGGATCAACAGCAACTTATGTTCCAGAACATGCTAGATAGATAATCTCAGAAGGCGCATCCGAGACTTTATTATCGTAGATTTTCATTGAAAGTGAGCGCGTCAGGATACCACCGTCTTTCTAGAATCCCGACTAAATTTCTTTCAAATTCACCATTTACACTGGCGAAACGAAAATCAATTCATCTGAAAGTTATAAGAAATCAAAAGTATCTGTTTGAAAAGTAGATATTTTTTTCATGTAATTAATTGAATAGAACTGGCCAATACTTGCTGAAAATTCTTAATAAAATACTAATTGATACAGTTTATTGTATGATTTTCACTATAAAGGGTTTTACAAAAACCGCGACACGTGTTTCGCTATACAATACTTTTTAGTATTGAAAATTGCTATTTCGAAAGGGTTTTTTTTCCAGTTTATGTCTGAAAATTATTTCTTTGCATGATCTACACATCTTTATTGAAGTTAATTTCGAAATCAATTTCTTTCTACCTTGTTTTGGATGATATCACATTTTTTGTATAAATATTGAGAAATAGAAAACAAAAATTTTTTTCTTGAAATATACCACTTTCAATTGTAACAAGAATATATTTCAAATCATAAAACATTGTATAGTGAACTCATTAACAATCTAGAACTAGATGGGTAACAAGTTTGCTCTTGAATAGCATTATTCAACAAATTATTTCTGACCTCTTATGTGGTTAATATAATCGAAACTGTGATATTTTTCAATTTTATAGTTAGATGTATGTATGTATCTAAACTACAGTTCATCAAGATTAGTTAGACAAGTTAACAACAACAGTCATCTAGATGCCTACGAGAGTGTAGAAATAAGTAAACATAATAATATAATAAATGATGATGGTGGACCAATACCTAATAGTATACTATATAGCTTGTTGAAATAATATTTTAGTTATTACATTTACCTGACTTACATAAGGACATATTGTAAATTAATTTAGGACTAGGAGATAAGGATAACTTTGTAGGTATGATTAGTTTGATTTTCCTCTTGAAGATGATCACTTGGTAATCACTTGGGAAAATACCCCAGTTATATTCTTCACTACACTATAGGTTCAAAACAGTACATCCCAAAAAAAAGGCAGTAGATAAGTCTAGAAGGAAAATTTCATTTATGAAAATGACTTATTATTATCATGGAAAGTGTTATTGATTCTCATCAAATTACTGGTCAGTTTATCTGTAACACGAAATTGAGTAAATTACTCTGGTAACAAATCAATATATTCACTAGGAATTTGAAGATTGCAATATTTCTATAATTTATTCTTCTTCTACTATAAAAGATGTGATAAGTTTGACATTTCATTTTAACATTTGGAAATCATCAAATCCAGTTCTTTCTTAACAACTGGATTAACTTCGAATGATCATGGTTGAAAAATTAGGTTCAGCAATCACCCGCATTATTGAATAATGAACTACAGAAAATTTTTACTCAATGAGGCATTATTCCATGTGAATTTTTGAGGAATATTTTCTACTCCCATGGAATTAACGTCAAATTGCATCAACAAAAGATCAAAATTGTCAGTGACATCGATTACTTGATCTGATAATTTTGTTCAAGAAAAGTCCAGTTGGTGACTTATTACAATCTCTCTCCGTTGAAATCTGTTTTTCTGTTATCCAGCTGTCGCCCCCCATCACATGAAGGACAACTCTCAAAACACAAAACTTGTGCGTGCTAAAGACAAACGAGGTCTTACCTTTTAACATGTGATTCTTGACACAGTACGAGTCTGAAATATGAACGATATCTGTATCTATCGTATGATATTTTATCATTTTCTCCATTCAGATTTTATTATTAAATTGAATTTCAAATTTTATTTGGCGGCTTAAAATAGTAGTAATTGAGCAAAATATGTGTTTTGGAGTGTATTCTGAGTATATTCTATAGTTTTCCAATATTCTTCATTCATTAAAGTTAATAGAAACAAGTAGAAAGGCCTGAAAAATAATGATAGGTATCAGTAGATATGAGACCCAAAGAACTAATAATCACCAATTTGAGTTGAGCGAATTTTTTATTCATTTTCAAAAATTGGTAGAAAAATTCATTGCCGAAACTATATCAATGAATATAGGTCCAGAAGAAATGAAAAGAACTAATTCAAAAGGAACTGAATACTATAAAAAACAGAACTTGGAATCTAGTCCTCCAGTCGTGGAAGTTTTATTCTAATAAATATTAGATAGGTAGGAGGACGCACAGTACCTAGGTATTTTTCAAGTTGGCCATGACTCTGGATTATGATAATCAATTTTATAATAATGGTTATTATCATGATCTGTTTTCGTCAATATGGCAAACTTGGTGTACACAGCTTGTATATTTCGAACAGACTTTAGTGGAATATTCAATTCAATTTCAATGTAAAAAATATTTTTTCAACTGTGTTGTGGTAGCTACATTGATTGATTACATTGATGCTCTTCATTAACTTCCAAATATTTTAATTTTTTGCCTATTTTCAGCTCGTTACTATATGATGCCTTTGAACGATTTCTGGCCGATTTTTCTCTATGGATTCGAATTGAACCAAAGCGCTTCGATAACTTCGCCAATCAGGACCAGGTAAAAACGACTTTCGTCAACTTCATCGAATCCCAGGCACATAATTTGTTACGTTGGCAAAAATGCACTGATTCAAATGTCATACATTTCAATTAGATTGAATGAGTATTCATTGATATATTACAGGTTGAAGTGGCCTCATAAAAACGGACAAAACTTTTGAAACGACCAAAGAAACGTCACTGAACAAAATGAAATTGAATATTTCAATGAGTATTCACCGATTTGTGAATATTCCTCGAAAATGTCGTCATATAATTTCAACTTGATGGAATTATTTCCAAACAGAATATATTTCCATGAATCCCTGAAAAGTGAATAGCTTTCCGCTAGAAATATATTGTAATTGACAGTCTTCATTTGAATAATTTACTTATCCGCTTTAAGATTTTTTAATAACTTAATGTAGCAATTCTGTTCGGCCGCTTTCTCCTAATTTTTACATAAAAGCCATATTCGCAGTGGATCATAAGAACGTAATTGGAGTTTTCCATTTAATAATTAAGAGAACAGTACAGGGCGGATTCAAAACCCGTCATTATGTGGAAAGAGTGAAGAAGTGAATGAAAAGAAGTGAACCCGTCATTATGTGGAAAGAGTGAAGAAGTGAATGAAAAAACAGACTATACAGCTACCGGACTGAGTCATGGTGCGTGGAAGAAATCGTATCTGCGTGAAGTTTGGTTCGGTGTATGACAAAGAAAGTATTAGGAAAAAAAGAATGGAAACTTTTCTCGGCAATCTCACGTTTACGGCTCGAATAATCAAACATCTAACAGACTGATAACAGATTTCTACACATCTACTGCACATCTTGAGGGAGGGGCTTCTTACCGGCCACTCTGGCAGCTGTAATTTGTGGCAAGGAAAAATATGCTAAAGCTGTGATTCTCTTACTTTCTGCCTTAAGGAATTAGGTGAACTAGTTTAGCATCCTATCAGTAAATATATCATGAAAATATTCCAATTAGCTACCTATACGAATAGAAATATATTAAACAAGAATTTTTTGTGGTGAATATCAGAACTTAATTTATCGGTGTTTTGATGATTTCCGCCTCCCACAATCTGAAATAATTGATGATTGTAATAAAAAACTTCATTTAGGTTCACAAACTTTTCAGTTCATTCCGATAAGTTTTTGCGTTGATACGAATAGAAATATATTAAACAAGAATTTTTTGTGGTGAATATCAGAACTTAATTTATCGGTTTTTTGATGATTTCCGCCTCCCACAATCTGAAATAATTGATTATTGTAATAAAAAACTTCATTTAGGTTCACAAACTTTTCAGTTCATTCCGATAAGTTTTTGCGTTGATATGAAGTACTTTTCACGAAGAAAAATGGTTCATTTATCAGTTACTTATCAGAGGAGAGCTAAGAAATTGTTCAAATACCTATCTTCAACGTTTTGGAGGCTTAAAAAGTCTGGCTCATTCTTCAGAATTAAAAAATCTAATGTAAGTTTTTCTCCAGATCGTTAAGTTTTTGAACGTTCTCGGCTTCTGTCAAGAAAGTTGGAAAATGACACATACCGACGAAAAAAAAAACAATTACCTTATAATTTCCAATTTTGCAGACGGAGGCAGAATATATTCACTAGAATTTATTTGTTTATTTGAATGTTGATATCAACTCATTAATTTCTTATGGAAATGAAATGTTACTTCCACAATCAGTAAATTAGGACTGTTGCTGCATTGAATGAGTACACTTAGAAATTTAAAAGAATGGTCGGTCAGCAGCCGGTTGGTTCGACGTGGTTGCTTTGTTCACTCATTCAATCGACCATCGTGTTAGTCGGTGGTTTAAGCCGCAGGCTGAACGATCGATTTTCACTTGCTATTGCTATCGTCCAAACTGAGTTAGGAATCATACGTTAAAAGGTAAGACCTCGGTAGGAAATATTTTTCGAATGAAACTTCTGATGGAAATTCAAAAGTTTTTCAGAACATCATTTTTGTTGCATCCTGGAAATATTTCATTGAATTTTCATATTCACCACCCCAAACTATAGTTCACAATATTCGAAAATAATATCTGATTGAAAATTAATAAGGATTTCACATCGAATATGATCCTTAGAAGTCTGAATTCATAGAGACGTTTTCTTGATTTGTTTGTTAATTCTTTTGCATGTTTCTTCAACTTCAGGCAACAGTCTTCATAAATTTCTAGAATTTCATTTCAATTAATTCCAAAGTGCAACAGCATTTTTGAAAATGTTTCCCTAAAAATACCGGACTGTGAGTTTTGAACGATATTTTCCGGTACATGAATTTTGTTTTCGCGATATTGACTGTGAACAAGTCATGAATCTGTATCTGTAGAGTAGGGAGGGTGAGTGTAAGCCCACGCACTTAGGCCACATGTGACACATTGTACATCCTCCCGAGGAGTTGTCCTCCTAGGTCGTCGTCCATCCTGTCTTTTCCAGAAAGTGGACAGGTCGCTGGGAGACATCTCCTTTATATCGGCAAGTGTAGGCCAAGACTCGCCGAACACACACTCTCTTATTGACGATAACTCCGGGCACTCGCACAGGACATGCCTGACAGTCTCATCTTCCTGTTCACACATCCTCCATAGAGGTGTGTCCACTAGCCCTATATTATGTAGGTGTTTCCTTAGCTGACAGTTGCCAGTCAGAAATCCTACTGTGAGGCGTAGATTTTTCCTGGTCATCGCCAGATATTTCTTCGGCGCCAGCTTCCCAGGGTCGCCCAAGGTGATCCTGGCAAGATTACATCCTTTGATTTCATCCCATCTCTTTAAAGATTGAGCATGGGTGTAACATTTGACTAGTTCCGCAATTGTCGTAGTCATCAGGCCGTGGGTGCCACTCGGTCCTAAAATTCTTGGTCCAGCCGCTTCCTTGGCTAAAGAGTCGGCAATGCGATTACCTTTACTCCTGTCGTGCCCTTTAACCCACCTCAGGATAATGTTATTATCTACCGAGGCTTTGGCTCAATCTTGGTGGCACTCTAGTGCTAGCCCTGAAGTAACACGGTGTTTGTTCAAGGCTAATAGTGCTTGTCTGCTATCAGTGCAGATTGTTATGTTTTTGCCAGAAATTCCTTTCTTGGTTATTTCTTTTGTGGAGATTGAGATACCAGCCAGTTCTGTTTGGACCACGCTGGTATTTCTTCCCATTCCCCACTTAATCCTTAGGCTTAGTGATCTGGAGTACACTCCACATCCTGAGCCTTCTTTGGTTTTTGAGCCATCTGTATAAATCCGTATTGCATTTGTAGCATCTGACTCTGTGTTCTGCTTAATTTGTATTTTGTAGGGTTTATTGTAGGGTTTATTAAACACAAACCTGGGTTCAATTGCATCACTTGTTGCCTGCAGCAGAGGTTGCGCAGTAAGCGCTTCCTGCCATAGGCCCAACCTCAATCGACCCATTCCTACTTCTAGGTTTACACCAGCCGTGTGCAATCGTACCATGGCCATTAACGCAACCTCCTCAACGTACAGGTCCAGAGGGGTCAGACCCGTGATTAATTCCATTGCCGCGGTTGGTGTTGTTCTCATGGCTCCTGTGATGTTTAAACAAGCCAGTCGCTGTATTTGATATAATTTTTGGATGGCCGTTGCTTGTAGAACTTTCGGTCCCCATGCAATGGCTCCATACGTTAACATAGGTCTTATTATTGCAGTGTAGATCCAGGCGACTACACGGGGTGAAAGACCCCATGCGCGTCTCACTGTCCTCCGACATTGCTCATAAGCCACGTATGCTCTACTCTGTAGATGAGAGTTCCATGTTAGCTTCTTGTCGAGGATAATACCAAGGTATTTCACCTCTTCAGAGAAGTTTAGTTGGCTTTTGAAGATTTCGGGAGGTTTTAGGCCCGTTAAACTTCTTTTCTTGGTGAAAAGGACCATCTCAGTCTTCTTGGGATTGATCGACAGTGAGTGTTCCTTACACCATGTTTCTATCAATTTGAGCCCATCCTGCGCTCAATTTATGAATCAATTTATATTTCAAAATCGACATGCCAACTCTAGCCTTTGATATGATATAATCCATAACATGTACAGTGTCATCGGCCGATCGATAAAAATAACCGTTGAAATTTGTATTTATCAAGTTATGAATGTAAATTGAGAAAAGTATGAGTTATAAGATCATGTCTAGGGAAACACCACACTTTGTTACTTTCAGATCAGTGTTACATTCTTTTATTTTCAATGAATATTTTCTCTTATTCCGTATTGCGTTAGTTTCCCAATGAGTTTAGATCAAAACACGGATTCAATATCTTTCTTTTTATAGTTAATTATTCCATATGGAAGAACTATGAATCTTGAGTGTTCGTCATTCCAAAAAGTCACGGTTCAACCAGTTACTTTCTGCTGTTTCCTTGATGACTTTCTTCTCAATGTTATAATTTGTTTTCGCTGGAAGTGAACGTGACCAGCCTATGAACAAGCAAATGTCTTCTCGCTATTTTTTGGGTATAATGGTGACAGCTATTGAGAATATATTTGAAATTGTGTGTTCTTCTAACATGAAGAAGAAGAATTCTTTATCTTACTCTTATTTGTGTTGATCGAATCTCAGTCTGCAAAAAATTAGGTAACTGTTTGCTTGCTTCTATTTCAAACCTGCTCATGACCAGATTAGCCATGAATGGAGATCACGGGTTTTCCGTTGTCGTACTTCAATGCTGCCCGTAGAAACACCAAACTGAAAACAATTTGTGTGTGACTACTTCACCATATAGTTCAATAGTCTCTAGTTCTCTCAGAGAAAGAAAATTTGTTCAAAAGTATTGCGGTTGGGGAACAAGTGTTGCGACCCCACAAATTCGTACTCAAGCTCATAATGGGTGATTTATCAAGAAATATAGGATTTTATTTTCAAAACAACACAAAATTTTGAAAAAATTGATGAAATCTTCATTGGAATCGATAGAACGATCAATATAATTTAATGTTTGAAGATGGCTTCATGCAAATGTTGTCTGCTTTCCGCTTTAGATGGCCCATGCGCAAGATCCAATTTTGGCCCAATCTCTCTAACATGTCGACCAGTATTCCACGTATAAATGCTTCAATATTGGCATCTGGAGCGTCACTCGTTGCTGGTTTATCCCTATAGACATGAGCCTTAACATGACCCCACAAGAAATAATTCAAAAGCGTTAAATCACACGATCTTGACGGACTCCAAACGTGAGATAAACTGTTCACCGAAGGAGGCGCTTAATTGGGTCATTATTTCGCGTGCCGTGTGGCACCGTCTTGTTGAAACCACATGTCAGGCATGTCCATTTCTTCCATTTTGCGTAACAAAAAGTCGTCAATCATCACACGGTAGCGCTCACTATTCAGAGTAACGTTCCAGCTAATGTCGTCTTTGAAGAAGTACGGCCCGATGATTCCACCGACCCATAATCCACACCAAACAGTGACTTTTTCGGGATGCATCGGTAGCTCTTGGAATGCTTGTGGCTGGTCTTCACTCCAGATGCGGCCATTTTGCTTGATAACGTATCCATTCAACCAGAAATGAACCTCGTCGCTGAACAAAATTTTTCGATAAAAATGTGGATCTTCCTACAACTTTGCCAGCGCCCATTCACCAAATGTTAGACGTTGTGGGAGGCCGTGTTGCTCCAATTCTTGCACAAGCTGTATCTCATAAGGTTTTACACCCAAATCCTTTCGCAAAATTTTCCACGTAGTGGAGTAACAGAGGCCCGATTGCTGCGAACGGCGGCGGATCAACATTTCATGGTCATCAAAAACACTGGCGGATACAGCCGCAATATTTTCTTCGGTCCTCACTCTACTTATGCGTATTGGTGGTTTAATGTCTAATAATGTAAACTGGGTCCGAAATTTAGTCACAAGCTTCCGAATGCTCCCTCACTAGGCTGACGAAACCGCCCATAAATTGGAAGAAGTGCATGATGCACTTTCTTCACCGAGCATAAATTTTGATAAAAAAATTCAATAATTTGCAAGCGTTGTTCATTGGTAAGTCGATTCATGGTTGAATTATAGACCAAACTGAACAAGTTTGACAATGACACAAGACACGATTCACGAGTGATCTGTCAAAAACAGTGTTGCCAAAAAGATACCAGCAAGAAAATCACTCATTACTAACACGTCAGAAAAATAAAATTGCGTCGTCTAGAAAACGCGCGTTAAGGCCTAAGAAATATAACATTTCAATGGACATGGTGGTTAAAGATATTTTCATTGTTATGATATTCAAAAAATGGTCATACTTTTATTTTATATTTTATTCAACTGAAATGTCAGTTAGAATTTATGTTTTCTTTTTCAATCAACATAATGTTTCTTGCTTCAATTTTAGGTATTTCAAAAATTCTAAATATCCACAATGAAATATAAATATGATAATTTTAGTTTGGGTCGAACCAATTAGTGTAACAGTAAACTCAAGCGAATTACCTATATCTAAAAAAGGGATTATCCGACAAAATTAAGTGCTTTTTCGCCGATACCATCACATAATGGGAGATACATGTTCAAACATTTTCTAATCTGCATAATGCTCATCGGCAGATTGTGAGCAAAGAATAAACTGATTGAATTTGCATTCAATTTATATAATCGATACCGACTCAGTGCAAGCTGTTGAGGATATTGACTTTCTTTGTTAAGAAAGACGATTGAAAAAGAATGAGTATAGATTTTTTTTTTCGTTTAAATCACTGTATCTGGCAGAAGTCGAAATGATTTTGAAATTGTTGTTGCGTTGTATTGTGAAGTAGTGTGGTATACCAGTTCAACTGAGGATGCTGCTATGTAGTAAAATGCGTAATGAAAATGGAATTCATATTTTGAAAATTTTACAGAAGTGATATAGCTTATTCTAGTAGCAGAATTTGGAATATCTCTCAGTTATGTTAACCTATATATACAGCGTGACTCACGCTCGATGGTAGGTTAGACGTTTATGGTAAATGCAACACAAATACATTTCCTTATATGTTCTATTGATTTAAAATATTTTCAGCATTGCGGCGTTGCCACTTCTATCAAAAATTCCCAGCAACTTTATTTTTTTTTATTGAACACCCCGTATATTGACGAATTTTTGGAATCACACTTCCATTACAGAAATTTTTTTGTCAAATGTCCTACACCTATCTCTATCGGTTTTCGAGATAAAAAATAATTTATGCTAGATCTGTTTAAAATAAATCTGTTTTTCCGTTACCAGCTGTCGAACCCCTACGAACGACAACTCTCAAAAGTCGAAACTTGTGCGAGCTAAGAACTAACGAGGTCTTACCTTTTAATGTGTGATTCCTAACAAGGTGGTCCAAAACATAGCTCCAATTGAACTTAAGTACATCAGTACTCCTAATTCATTAAAAGTTGATATTCTGTTGATAGTTTGGACGAACTCGAAATATTATTTCAACACCATGAAATCGACTCGATATCATACAGGGCGTGATAAAATTACTATCATTTCCATTAGGCATAAAAGTGGTAAAAATGTCATTTTTTCAAATGAAACCCTCTATATATCACTCGATGTCACTCATGTCGCTCAATAAAGTCACTTCTTCTAGAAACATTATTTTTTTGAGAATTTGGTCTCAGGTAGCAGTTTCGTAGCAGTTTCGTAGCAGTTAGGTAGCAAGTTTATAACAGTTTCGTTACTTTCATGAGTAATTCGCAAATAGTAATCGACAATGTTTCAAAATATCCTCCAAAATGAATGCAAATATCGATTATGCAAACGAAGTTAATATGAAATCATTCATTACACATGAACAAAGTGATCAAATCATTGTCAGAACTTGCAGAAAATTTAACAAAACGTATTCTGAATTAACACCAATGAACGAGGGAAAGTTTGTGAGGTTACAAAATAATTTCCATAACTATCAATCAAAGTTTCCAGGAAACAACTCTACCAAACATCAGGCATTTCTAGATAAAAAGTAAGAGCTATAGCATGTGAAAATAATAGAATTACGATGATTAAAAAAAAACAAAATTGTTAACAAAATATCACATTTTTACAATAAACGCTGGACATGTTCTCCTTTACATTCTGAACATTTCAAAATATTTTTTTGTTCGCGACTTATAGTTGCTTTTTCAATTTCTTGGGGATTCATATCTTCAATACACCGCTCTATTTGCCGTCGCAGTTCTTCTTTGGTAGGCACTGGAGTACTGTCAACCCTTTGTTTCGAAACACCCTATAAAAAAGTCAAGGGGCATGAGATGGCCCAAGCGCCTAAACCAATGATTGTCAAACATTTCGTAGCATTTCCTGGAAACTTCCTGGGTGGAATGAGCTGGCACTCCATCCAGTTGGAACCACAAATTCCTATATTTCTCTAACGGCAAATTTCCAAGGAAATCGGTAACAGTCGTCCTTAATATTTGGAGAGATCTCTCTGTATTTAGTGAGTCTTCACAAATGAGAAAGCTAATTGTATTGTTCTTCAAAATAGAAAAAACATTAAGATTTTTTTTTGAGAACTCATTTCGTTTGTCACAGGGGGATAATGATCAGCCCAAAAATGTTAATTCCTTCTATAATACTGGGGCGTCTTCCCGTCTATGTCGGAACTTCGGATACACGGCTCAACCAGCTTATCCATTGGAAAATAATACTATTATAGTCTTTATGGAGATAAAAAAATGTTACATGATCAATACAATATACAATCAAAACATTGAATGGTCTTACCAAATGCGATAGTTCCATAATTTTGATCTTATGATTTCGAATAATTTCCGTCAAGATATCCACCAACTACCTTTATCAATGTACATAGTTAGGGCTTTTTCATAAATGTATTAAAGGCTCGGAAACTGAACTGAACAGGAATCAAACTGTTCAATAGTAAAACTCTTTTGAAACGTAGTTATCGAATGATGTGGCATTGTGATCAATGCCCTTATATCAATGAAATTTGTGTCAAATATTGGAAGTAACCTACAATGATCAAAATCGTCTTCATTTCTCAACATTTTATAAACATACATTGATAAATGACGTCTTGACAATTCTCCACATTGAGCGTACAAAAAATAACAATAGTTGAGCTTTGAAAGAACTAGAGAATACAAGACAACATTAAGAATGAACCTGTTGGTGAGTTATCATTGACATGAATTTTGATTTGAAGATATTACCTACATATAATTTGAATCAGAGATCATTGTCTGTGGATATACTCGTTGACACAACATTCACAAAAGGGATAAATAGCGGTATATCGAGGAGATAGCGAACGAACTGATTATATCGTTTTCAAAACGGTTGCGATTCAACTTCAAAATCATTCACAACACACTCAATCTTCTTTGTGGTAAGTCATAAAAAAACGATAAACAAAAAACTTTGAATGCTCGGTCTCGCGATAAAGCATCGAACTGAGAATTGAAATGTTGCCGGTTTTCCGAACATTGTCTATTACCAAACCTGAACTTTTCACCGATTCAACCACCATTAATGTGCTTTTGGTGAAAAAACTGATATTTCTACTTAGTCGAGTTCAGTTCAGTTTCAGGTTGGGAGAGGTACCTTCTTGAAATGTAACTTTGAGGTCATTATTGATTAAATTCAGTGCATCATTGAAGTTTTCTTCAGGAAAACTAATGAATATATATATATGTTTAAAATATGTTTTTCCGTTAATCAGCTGTCGCCCCCATACGAACGACAACTCTCAGAAGTTGAGAAACTTGTGCGAGCTAAGGACTAACGAGGTCTTACCTTTTAACGTGTGCTTCCTAACACGTGTGATTCCTAACTGATATTCATAGAATATGCTTGAACGTTAAAACTGTTTACAGATTTTAGAATCTTTATCTTTAGAAGTATGGATAATGAAAAATAGGGGACCAAGAATACTTCCTTGTGGCATTCCCGCTTCAATTTCAAGTAGGTCAGAGTTCAAAATCATCTTGTGTTTTTGATTCGTTGAATACGATTTGATCATTGTGAGAAAGCTATCAGGAAAATCGTAATATTTGAATTTGGTATACAAGAGATTGTGATTGACGATATTATCTATGAGAATTCGAAGCGGTGGTGCTATCCAGGGAGATTTAATTGAGAACTATAACAAGCTATAACGAAATAATCAACTAAATTGATGGATGTAGCCGGTACTACGTGGTAGGAGGTCATAATGAAGAAAAAAGAATTGAAACTTTCTATGTTTTTCACCACTTTTATTTGTAACCAAAGTTACTGCAGTTTCGTCCTATAAGGACATATCCAAACTTATACATTAAATTAACATTGGTATATTACATTAGCCTTTATATAGCACCACTGTATGTAATAATAGAGGTACTTGGCTTGATTTAGTACCTGATTTTCCAAGGATTCTAATTGATTTTGCAACCTTTTCTTGCATCATCAATTTTTCTCAGTCTGAATGATCTTTCATGTTCGGCATTCCGTTTTTGGAAATTTCGACCACATTGTCCCACATAAACACTATTACACTTCGGACACTTGAGCTTATAAACTCTAGATTTTTCCAACTTGTCCAACTTATCTTTGGCATTGAAAAGGAAATCAGATAACCTGGCATGTGGTCTGAGTGCCACTTTCACATTGCTCTTCCTGAAGAAACCCGCAATTATCTCTGTTCTTTTTCCATAATATGTTAGAGTTACCCATTTCTAGATTTCTGATTGTTTGACCTGAGGGTATATTGGTTTATGAGTGAATTCAGGGCTTTCTTTTCTGACTATCTTCTAAATAGTATCTGCGTTGAAAACATTATTATGACCTATCTGTGTAATTATAACAATTTTCCTAGTGGGATTGTTACCAGTCAAAGGCAGTGTAACAGATAACGAGTTACTTGTTACTTATAGGGGTGCTATATCAGGGCTAATGTAATCGACCATTCTTAGTTTTCTGTATGAGTTTGAAAATGTTCTTATAGGACGAAATTGCAGTAACGTTAGTTACAAATAAAAGTGTTGAAAACATAGAAAATTTCAAATAATCATCTACAAATTGTTCTTCGTGTATTAGTCTACTGAGAATTCTGCGATGACATAAGTCTATTTTCTGAGGATATCTCATTATAGGCATCCAAGTTACACTTCATTATGAGACTTTCACTAGACATTTGACAAAATCGCATCTCGTGTTTTGCTATAAAATAGCTTCCTCAAGCATTTTCATATCCCCACTCACTATGACAAATCTTTCAGTATAAAAACGCTTGAGAAAGCTACCAAATCACTTGTTTTGGTTGTGTGATCTGTCTAGTGAAAATCTCACACTGAAGAGTGACTTGAAAACGTTTCGAATTTTCATCAAGTATCGACGAATCCCATGATATACTATACCAATTTTGATGTTTTCAAAATGGTCAAATATAATATGAAAATTGGAAAGCTACTCATAGTTAACCTCATTAATTAGTAACTCCAGTTCGATTATTTTTTATGCAGTCGGTAGCCAGGCGGTTCGACGTGGGTGCTTTGTTCACTCACTCGAATCGACTGTTAGGAAGCACACGTTGAAAGGTAAAACCTCGTTTATCCTCAGCTCGCACAAGTTTCGACTTTTGAGGATTTTCGTTCGTAAGGTGCGACAGCTGATTAACGGAAAAACAGATTCAGAACAAATTTTCAACTATATAATTTCAAATTAATATTCTACGAGTTATCGTATGATTGAAACTATCGCAAGACAAAATGAGTTCAAGAGGCCCTACACATCAATGCAGATTGGTTTTGATCACTTCGGAAGCTGATATCGCATAATTTGTTTTGTGTTGTATTCAATTGAACATAGTTGTGAACAAAGTTTCAGTTACAAGCTAATACGATACCATGACAAAAAAATTTGAGGCACATATGAGTTGATTACCCAGGCCCTATCGCTGGCCTGACATATGACATATAAGGAATGTCTCTTGATTCATGATCATTATATGATACCATTATATTATCCATCGTATGTTGAAAACTCATCATAAAAATCCAACAACTGAATAGCTGCCATTTACGTGCAATAGCTTTATTCCAAGTCTGGAAAGAGAGACCTTCAATATCAAGGATATCGTCTGACCTGCCACTGATGATGCATCCCGAACGGATACCATTGTTAAACTCGATTACCCCTGGGCTTCAATTGTTGATGCTCGCTATTGTCCATGGAATGAGATCCAGTTGGCAGAAACGCCAACAAAAGGAAGGGCGCGTAATAACTTAATTGGCCCATATATTTTTCCAGGAGTTTTTCTGACAAAGACCTTAGAGATATAGCGAGATGGTGATTTATCTCGATGGTAATTTGTATATTCCCACTGCTATAATGAGAATCAGGAATACGTTAGTACTTTCGACGAATCGTTAAAAAGTTATCACGATAAGAATAACTTGACGCAATGCAGTGAATCATTACGCATTGCGTAATGATTCACTGCACTAAGCAATGAAGCGCTATTGCCGAGAACGTGACCTAAACGCAGACAGACGCGTGAGGGTAGACATCGTTGACGGCTGTATTATATTTCTTTTTAGGAAACATAATTCGGTTCTCGAAGCTATTCATTACTCAGTGCAGTTGAAATATTTTTTTAGTTACCGTATTTTCAAAGTAAAAATATTAATTACTAGCTGTTGCCCGCTCTTATATCATCGTACAGCCGAAGCTACTAAACCCAAAATCTGGAAATATGCAGGTAGGTTCTTTGTATAACGTAAATAAAAATCAAGAAGGAGAATCGGAATTTCCATCTCCAAGGGGGGAAATAGGGGTTCAAAGATTGTATTGAATTTAGTCAGTTCTGAAGTTGGAAACCTGAAGTTTTGGGTTGTAACTATTTGTTTGAATTAGTCTGTCACGAAACCTGATGTGACAACCTTCATGTGGTAAGTGATTGGTCGTGAATAAAATATATTACAATCCGTTCTGTTGACTCGAATTATGACCTGTTATGGCTTATTATTATCTTCTATTGCAAAAGAGAGGGGTTTGTCCTTGGGACGTCTCTAGGATGTACTTGGGACATCTCTACAGTGACTCTCCTAGAGTCGTAGTCATTTTTGGGATATTTCGGAGACGTCCAATATGCGTACAAATGTCAACTAGAACAGATTTATGTTGGGCTGTTTTCATAGATATTCAGAGTAGATTCGATAATACGTTTAGATGAAAGTGAATTTGATTTTTTTGATCAATAAAATGAAAACTTCGATAGGTTAAGATAAAGAGATTTACAAAACGACGACAAGTGTTTCGCTATACAATAACTTTCTCAAGTAGAAATGGTGGATTACTCACTATCATTAAAAATTATTTTATACTCTCGGAACGTTATCTGAGTTCCAATCAGATTGATAATTGTATACCAAATTTAATTACCTGAAAAGATTGGATATGACCAAGTCCATATGAATCTGTTGATAAAAAACTCTAATTATTCAAGACATATTTTTGGACAATGCAGATGAATTTTATCTCGATAGTTCTATTGTACAAGAAATAAAGAGTATTGTCTATATATCTGTATATTCAAGAAAATGAAATTCCATCTTTGAGGATGCGATGTATGTCTTCAAAACAATTCAATTGTCTAAATGTTGAAATACTGTCATCAAGATAAGTATACGAGAGTTCAGAATATATGACCCTGAATTTGAGTGTATGAAAAGGAATATTACTGGAGGAAAATTCATTCAGCGAGACAAATTTTCCTGTATTACATCTTCATGTAAAATGCAAATTTCACGGATTACCTGCAAGTTGTTCCTGAGATTTCAAATAATTAATTCAACTATATTTCCAAGTTAATCTCTTACACAAGTCTCGTATGCTGATGTTAGTCAGGAAACTCGAATTTAACATAAAATTTTAATCAGCTGATGAGTTCAGAGAAGAATAATAGATTCGACGTTGAGAATGCTTTTTAATGGTGAACTTGTTATTCCTAATCCATTCGTTTAGACAAAAGCTCTCAATGAATAATATTTTCAAAGAATTTCAATGAATGGGATTTATTGTAACGACTAAATTATACGTTTCCATCGAATGCTGGAAACAATATGTTATGATTATTGTAACTGTTTCAATCGACAGAATACACCTACTATCAAAATTACCACATGAATTAAAAAAAGAAGAATTAAAAATGATTAGCTGAAAATGAAAATAATATTAAGCAGAAAAAAATCTGAAATGAAATTATAGTGAAATGAAATCCAATAGAACAATTCAACAAAAAATTAAAAGTTAAAAGATTCCAAGCCAAGTTACTTCTCGACGTTTCGATTGTTGGTATCCACAATTGTCTTCGGGTATGACTGGACAAATTTCTCCGAGAGATGACTATTTATGGGTCATTCGAGTACTTTCACTAATCTCTGCTTCCTTTTTCCGCTTTACCAGTTCAGTGCGAGATGACCGTTTGACGGAAGTTGGCTATTTTTCGCTTGATTAAAGTTTCCATATGTTGCGTATCTCTACGCTAGCTTGGCTGAATACATTATTGGACAACATGTATGCGGTTTCTTTGAATTTCCTCCTAAACCAATGTTCCTACCTGTGTATGATCTCAGCATGGGAACACTCGATGTTATGTTGATGGATCCAAACATGCTCCACTATTCCTGACTTGCTGGTTTCCCCTCGTTGCGTGTGTTTCTTGTGCTCAACAATGCGAACATTCAATGGCATATGAGTTTCCGCACTCACAGGGTATCTGGTGAATGTAATTCTTGAAATCTCAGTCCGCGTTTGGTGGCCTGGCTTTCGTGAGACTGCTACGGATAGTGTTTTCGGATCTGAAGCAGGTTGTGATGTTGTACTTGGATCCAATTTTCCTTATCCTTCACGGTAATCCTCTGATGTAGGGAAGTGCAAGCACTGGTTGCGACGCCTCCTCTTCCTTGCGAGTCTCCTGTTGTCTTTTAGCCAAAGTCTGTTCCACCATCGCTTTGGAGTGGCCATTCCGTTGAAGATTATTTTTGATGATGTCTAGTTCCTTCTAGAGATGTTCCTTCGTATTACAGAACCCGAAAGTACGGTCTAATAGAGTCTTGATGATTCCTCTTTTAGTCGATTGATGGTGGTTCGATTCGTGATTCAGATACTGTCCCATGTGAGTGGGTTTTCGGTACACATATGTTTCCCACTTAATGTCGGTCCTCTTCACCAATACATCTATGAACGGCAATACGTTGTGGATTTCCTTCTCTATTGTGAAAGTGATGGAAAGTCTAACGCTGTTGATCTGTTTCAGGAAGGCATCTAGTTCATATCCATATCCATGGTTCCATATTATGAAGGTGTCGTCAACGTTTGTCAACCAGACACGAAATTTCTTGTATGCTTCTTCAAACCACTCCATTTATATGTTGGCTATAACTGGCGAAAGTGGCGATCCCATTGGCAGTCCCTCATCTTGTGTAAAGAATTCGTCCTTCAGTTGGAAATAAAAGTTTCGTACACAGTATCCTAGTAATTCTATAATTACTTCTATAGGTGATTTCATTCTATCTTCCAGGTCCCCGTCTTCGGCGACTTGATATAATTGTTATTTCCAGATGTTCATTTTCATTCTTTTTTTGTATTAGTTCTTTCAGGGATTTCCATTCATTTTATATAATATCAGACAATGGAAGTCCGAACTAGGGAAATCGATGATAATAATTATACAGTTTTCACACTATGAGTTTCATTCAAGACGCGTTTCGCTTTATGGTAGTTTCATCAGTTGAACTAGTACATCAAACTATCCTATAACTCTTTTTATACAGGGTGTTAATTAAGTATGTACCATAAATTTAACAGACGATTCTTTAGGCAATTTTAAGACGAAATGTTCATATAAATATGGGTCCGCAAATCCTTCATTCTCAAGATACAGAGTGTAAAAATAAACATGAAAAAAAAGTTATTCGTTAATATCTTAAATATCCTTCACCTAATTCTGTTGTTATTGGGGAATGGTATCTATAAAATTGAGAAGCTAATTTAACCCGAACGTGATTCAATTTATCAAGTCCAGTGGCGTCTCGAGCGGGATTTGAACGAATATTTTCGACTTAAAAATATACGCCACTGACTTTTGTGTAATTTTTATTATTTCTTTGGATTAGAAATACAACTTTTTTGTCTCTTGGATTTTTTTCGTATCTTGCTTAGTTTAGTTTTAAAAGAGAGAAAAGTCGAACTAATTGTATATCCCTGGACCTCACAATGAATAATATAGGGAATTAAATGTTTCTTTTGGAAATTATCATTTTTACAATTTTTCGTTACTAATTATGTAACAATAACAACGAATATTAAATAACATTAACATCTAGACAAACGAATTGCACTAAATTAAGTGTTGGAAATGGCCTACTTTGGCTTCAATTCAACCGTCTAGCCGCCGCATCATTGAATTTTGCACTCTTCTGAAAATACCATAAATAATAATCAAGCTTTCAATTCATAATTGTTATAAAAAGTGTGTTTAGTGATTATTTTTCGAACCATTTTTGTAAAACATAGTTCAATTTACTGACAGTGAAATGGCAGATATGCATTTCTGTTATGGAATGGCTCACGGAAACTCGAATGCTGCAAGGCGCATTTACCATGAAATATTTCCTCAGCGTGTAGTTCCTGATAGAAGAACTTTCGTACGTCTCCATGCACGACTTTCTGAAACAGGCAGCTTTAAAAGATCGACGGTTGTCATTAGGAGGCCTGCAACGGTACGAACAGTTCAAATTGAAGAAGCTGTTTTAAATGGTATTGAAGTAAATCCTCATACCAGTACTCGAGAAAAAGCTGAAAAACTGAATATTACCCATGTCACAGTGTGGCAGATTTTAAGAGCCCAGCAGCTACATCCCTATCACATGCAACGTGTGCAAACTCTATTGCCCAGAGATTTGCCTGTAAGATAAGCTTTTTCTAATTGGTTTCGCGGTGAAATAAGAAGAAATCCAGGTTTCCTAAGTCGAATATTGTTTACAGATGAAGCTTGTTTTTCTGGCAATTCAATNGGTTACGCGGTAAAATAAGAAGAAATCCAGGTTTCCTAAGTCGAATATTGTTTACAGATGAAGCTTGTTTTTCTCGCAATTCAATTATTAACTTCCACAACAATCACATTTGAGCCGAAAACAATCCAGACGCCTGCATAGAAAATAATTTTCAAGAACAGTTTTCTTTTACTATTTGGGTTGGAATTGTTGGTGACCATCTCATTGGGCCTCACTTCCTTCCACCTAGACTTAATGGAGAAGAATACCGAAGATTTTCAGGATTTGTTTCATTTGGACTGGATTGGGAGAGCAGGCCCACACCCATGGCCACCTCGCTCACCCGAAATGAATCCTTCAGATCATTTCCGGGGACACCTTGAAGCGTTGGTATACAAAACTGCTATTCAAAGTGAAGAGGATTCACCGAATAAAATCATGAATTCATGTGACATGATAAGAAATACGCTAGGTATTTTCAGAAGAGTGCGAAATTCAATAATGCGGCGGCTAGACGGTAGTATTGAAGTTGGAGGAGGCCATTTCCAACACTTAACTTAGTGCAATTCGTTAGTCTAGATGATATTGTTATTTAATATTTGTTGTTATTGTTACATAATTAGTAATGATAAATTAAAAAAATGATACTTTCCAAAAGAAACATTCAATTCAGGAGACAAAAAAGTTGTCTTTCTAATCCAAAGAAATAATAAAAAATGCACAAAAGTCAGTGGCGTACATTTTCCAGTCAAAAATATTCGTTTAAATCCCGCTCGAGACGCCACTGGACTCAATGAATTGATTCATGTTCGAGCTAAATTAGCTCCTTAATGTTATAAATACCATTTACAAATCACAACAAAATTAGGTAAAGGATATTTAAGATATTCACGAATAACTTTTTTTTATTTTTATTTTAACACCTTGTGTATCTTGAGAACGAAGGATTTGTGGACCCATGTTTGTATGAACAGTTCGTCTTAAAATTACCTAAAGAATCGTCTGTTAAATTTATGGTACATACTTAATTAACACCTTGTTTAACAGTGGGTAGTTACAAAACTCTCTCAAATAATTGACCAATTTTGGTAGACAGGTAGATTTTGAAAAAGCAATTGCAATGCAATATTAGTTATAGGAGAATAATTAAATTACAAGTATGTTGATTCTTTCCACATAATAACAATAAACAACACGCATCATTCATTTCCTTTCTATATCGTCCCCTTCAGATACAGTACACTTGTGCCAGCGTTTTGTCTAATCCTCGAAGCAGTTTTGATATGCACTTTTTGGTTCTTGAGCTCCCTCAGCGATTAGGTTTCTATCTTCTCGATCATGGATCTCTTCAATCTTGAGAACAGAAAAAATCGCATGGGGCCAAATCTGGTTAATACGGTAGCTGCGGCATGATGAGGGTTTTGTTTTTGGCCTAAAAATTACGAACAAACAATGACGAGTCGACAGGCACAATATCGTGATGCAAAAGCCATGCATTGTTTCTCCTCAATAATAGACATACAAGATAATTAATACTTTCTATTGACCGTAGCAAAATCCCGCTCGAGTCGCCACTGGACTTAATAAATTGATTCATGTTCGAGCTAAATTAGCTCCTTAATGTTATAAATACCATTGACAAATCACAACAAAATTAGGTAAAGGATATTTAAGATATTCACGAATAACTTTTTTTTATTTTTATTTTAACACCGTGTGTATCTTGAGAACGAAGGATTTGTGGACCCATGTTTATATGAACAGTTCGTCTTAAAATAACCTAAAGAATCGTCTGTTAAATTTATGGTATATACTTAATTAACACCTTGTTTAACAGTGGGTAGTTACAAAACTCTCCCAAATAATTGACCAATTTTGGTAGACAGGTAGATTTTGAAAAAGCAATTGCAATGCAATATTAGTTATAGTTGAATAATTAAATAACGAATATGTTGATTCTTTCCACATAATAACAATAAACAACACGCATCATTCATTTCCTTTCTATATCGTCCTCTTCAGATACAGTACACTTGTGCCAGCGTTTTGTCTAATCCTCGAAGCAGTTTTGATATGCACTTTTTGGTATGTTCTTGAGCTCCCTCAGCGATTAGGTTTCTATCTTCTCGAACATGGGTCTCTTCAATCTTGAGAACAGAAAAAAGTCGCATGGGGCCAAATCTGGTTAATACGGTAGCTGCGGCATGATGAGGGTTTTGTTTTTGGCCTAAAAATTACGAACAAGCAATGACGAGTCGACAGGCACACTATCGTGATGCAAAAGCCATGCATTGTTTCTCTTCAATAATAGTCATTCAAGATAATACTTCCTATTGACCGTAGCAAAACATTGACAGTTGATTGAACTCGATTTTCCATGATTTGTCACCAACAACATTGAACATTTTGAGCAAATCTGGATCCCGTTGACGTCATTCAACAATTCCTGAGCAATGCTGATGCGATGTCTTTAATGGTCAAAATTCAGCAATTTTGAAACGAATTTCGCTGCCACACGCTCCCAAAAATTTGCATCAACTTCTCTAAAAGTGACTCAAAGATTCTCCATAATAATTTTCTTCGGTTTCTAAATATTTTCGTCGGTTGTCGATGTGTGTCCAGGGCGAGCGTCGTCATTCACATTATCTCGACCTTCTGTGATAAGCTTGTACAAATTTTCTGTCTCAGAGTATATTCACCGTATATCACTATCAAAATTTCAAGTGTTTTCGAGCACTCAATTCTGTTTTTTAACTCAAAATTTGATACAAATTCTGTGATCCATTTTTTTTTATAGCAGAAAATCGCCAAACACGCAAAACACTTCTAACTTTTATGGTTCTCATCAACAAACTGAACACGCTGAGCAGCTGATACTGTGACCATATGTTCGAGACGAGTGTACCAACATAAGAAAATCACTAATAGAATGGACGTTGCCCGCGGAATTTGAACATTCACCTTATTTTTGAACAGCATACGTACGTATATCACAATCCTACTTCAACTAGGTGATGTAGTATAGTGGATTTCAGGTTCACCATATTCCTCAATGCAAAAAACGATGAAACAGACCAAGGCTAGGAGGAGTTCACATTAGTTTCACAGCGATTATTTCCTTCAAAGCGAAAACATGATGCAAAAATTTAAAGCTAGGCTAACAAAACAGACTTTCACAGCGATTGATTCCTTCAAAGCCAAAAATAAATATTGAGGAAATCAAGGGTTAGGCCATCAAAACAGATTTAGACAGAAATGAAACTCCTCTCGTTTTATCATGCTCTTCGCTTTCATGGTATTGCTAAATATCGTTTATGTTGAAATTCCGAAGTCTTGTGGTATTACTATTGAATAAATTTCAACCTGTTTAATCAACTGGTACCGGTGCTTATATTTCGCACATAATTAAAAAATCGTATTTTGAAATATTATTTTTGATTTCATATTGAAGTTTTTTTTTTGGGAAATAATCTCAACTAGAACCTATATCTGATACAGCAAGATTAATTGCCCAGAATGCGTACAATATCATTATTTTGATAATTCAGCTTTCAAGCAAATACTACCTGGGCAGAGAAGCCTCGGACCTAACACATAGGTGGCGCTAATCTAATAGCATTCACTGCTTTTTCAATTAGTACTAGCCTTCAAAAAAAAAGCTGTTGAAATTTCATGATATTCTACTCATAAGTTTGTGAGTTATTCTGGTAAGAGTGATACTACTTTTGTTATTTTCAAAACAATACATCAAACATTATTTCGTGTTTCAATTTTACACTGCTTCTTGATGGAAAAAANTTATTTCGTGTTTCAATTTTACACTGCTTCTTGATGGAAAAAATGCTGACTTGATGAGTATTGTAAGGACTCCGCTCCATCAGAAACAGCAATTAAAAGTTGCTTTGCTGACTTCTAACGTGGTCGTAGAGACACCAGTAACACCAGAAAACAGAAAAAAAAAAAAAATTGTTCTGAATGATCGAAAAGTGAATTTGCTTGAGTTATCTGACATTCTAAAGATATCAAAACGTGTTGGCTTTTTTTTGCAGGAGCATTTGACTAAGTATGAGAAAGCTCTCTTCAAAGTGGGTGCCGTACTGGCTCACTATTGACCAGAAACAATGACGTTTTGATGATTTTGAGCAGTGTTTGGCTATGTTCAAACATAACAAACCGGAATTTTAGGCGAAGATGTGTGACAATGGCTGAAACATGGATCCATCACTCCGGAATCAAAACGATCGTCATCTGACTGGAGAGCAACTGATGAACCACGTCCAAAGCGCCCGAAAGCACAACGATCGGCTGGAAAGGTTATGACCTCGGTATTTTGGGATGTGCGTGGTGTAATATTCATCGACTTTGTTGGGAAGGGAAAACACCAGTGAATATTATATAACATTCTTGGAGCGTTTGAATGCCGAAATTGCAAAGAAACGGCCGCATATTGCAGGTAAAAATGTTGTTCCCTCAAGACAACACACCATGTCACAAGCCTATCAGAACAATGGCAAAACTATATGAATTGAACTTTAAAGTGCTCCCACATCCACCATATTCGCCAGATTTGGCTCCCAGCAACTACTGGTTGACTTCACACCTCAAAAAATTGATCATCGGTGAAAAATTTTGCTCGAATGGAGAGGTTATTGCTGAAACTGAGGCCTATTTTGAGTCAAAAATAAATATTTGTATGAAGGTGGTTTACAATGTTTCGTGGTGCATTTCATCAGTTCGGACTTCCATTGACTGATACGATATAAACTGATTTGAAATCCCTGAAAGAATCTGTTGAAAAAATTAAAAAGGTTATCTGAAAAAATCAATTTCATTAAGCAAAAAACTGAGATCACAATGAAATCACATGCAAACAACAACCAAAAAAATTAAAAAAAACTATTGAAACGAGCTGAAGATTAAAAAAAATACAACACAAGGTCTCGAAAAGGAACTAGGCATCATCAAAAATGACCTTCAACGGAATGGTTACTCCAAAGTGATAGTGGAACAGGATTAAGCTAAAAGACAGCAAGAACACCACAAGGAAGAGAAGCCGCCACAACTAGTACTAGTGCTTCCCTACATCAGAGGATTATCGGAAAAGATAAGAAGGATTGGGTCCAAGTATAACATTAGAACCTGTTTCAGATCTGGGAACACTATCCGTAGCAGTCTCACGAAAACCAGGCCACCAAACGCGGACTACGATTCCAAAATCATCCACAAGGAGGAACACTGGTTCAGGAGAAAATTGAAAGAAGCCACATATATGTTGTCCAACAATGAAATGAGATGGTGAGAGGGAGGGGGGTATAGATGAAAGCAGCCGAATGACCTACAAATAGTCAGATCTCGAAGGAATAAGTCCAGTCGGTAGCTCGGGATCGTCTATGTGTAACGTGCATTGTACGACCTCGAGCGCTGGTACCTTGAGTGGAAGATCCGAGTGAACCCAGATAACCATGGGAAGAACGATATCTTCTCCGTCTAGGAAAGTGAGGGTCTCTGTAAGGGAGATTGACAAGCGCGGGTAAAGTACCTCGGCCTTCTAATAGACCGCAGGCTCACTTGGAACCCACACATTATATCAGTTGAAGCAAAGATCGAGGGCCGGATAGCCAGTTAATACCCTCTGATCAACAGAACATCCAAAATGAGTCTCAAGAATAAAATTACCATCTACAACACGATGTTCAAGCCTATCATCACGTATGCTTTAGGCGTCTGGGGACAAGCCGCTCCTTCTAATATCTCCATTCTGGAGAGATTGCAAAATAAGTTGAAGAAGATGATTTTGAATGCTCCTTAGTTCGTGCGGAATCAAGCCATCCGCAGAGATTTGCAGCTACCTTCCATTCGGCAGTCCATTCAGTCGAAGAATCAGCGAGTTTTTGATTGCGCAGAATTCACGATAATCCGTTAGTTAGGAAAGCTATAGATTATGCTGTATTTCAATTTTTTTAAATTTTTTTTGGTTGTTGCTTGTATGTTATTTCATTGTAATTTCAGTATTTTTTCTCAATAAAATTGTTTTTTCAGCTAATCTTTTTAATTATTTTTAACAGATCGTTTCAGGGATTTTAAATAAAAAAAATAAATCGTTCTACAAAAGTGGTTATGAAATGTTACAGTGGCCCTGGAATGATTGTGTGACTCTTGATGAAGATTACTTTGATGAATGAAGCCAATTTTTCTAAAGGTCCTGGACTTTCCGTGTATAGTAATTCAAAATGAAATCCTACGATCTTTGGGTTTTATCAAGTCTTTGCTTGGCAAAATTCCACACTTGACAGGTTTCTCGTTCATCTGTAGATGAACTTTTTCATCGCTCTTTTTGAAATTTCAATACTATCCATGATAATAATTAAACAATTTTCAGACAATTTAGTATCTGGACGCATTTTGTTAACTCCGTAGCTTCCTCGGTAGCTACCAAGAAAGCTACGTCATCATGTAATGGATCAGTTCATTCTTAAATTCAAATTTTAATAGTTTTCACAGTGGTTTTCAAAGTATTTTTTGGTGTAAAAAATTTTTCTTCGACAAAACAGCAAGTGAATCACTACATTCAAAGACATTTGGAAGTATGTTATCTCATGTCGATCAATATTGGTTTCTTAAAGATATAGCGAACAAAATAGAATAAATATTACAAGTCATGCCACATACTCTGGGAACTCCTCAGTATTGTGAGTTCGCTTTCAAGAAGTGATTCTCATATGACAGAAGTTATACAGCGGATTTCTGCAGGATAAACACTTTTTCAAGATGACATTTTGATGCACTGCCCCAGGATATTATTCCATATCTTAGTACTGAGTGAAAATGAAAATGATATGTAGTGAAGGCTGCGTTCTGATTCACGGATCTTTTAATTATTCTAATTGCGTATGTTCACCTACTCAACCTGGTACCCATGAAAAATTTGTATCGATATAAACTTTATGAATTTGACTACAATTTTATTAGCTAAGTTTGGGTTTCTTGACTCAAAAGTTCCCTTTTTTGTTCATAAAAAATCAGTTCATTTCATGCAAACCAAGAATATAATTAAAACTATGTTGAGGAGTTTTAAGTTCGTCCACTGCTCTGCTCAAAGTTGCATCATCGGCATAAGTACATGGTAGTTTCAATATCTGAGGCATAAAATGCAATCACTTGAATATAATTAGATTTTTGGAATGCAATTTTCTACTTCTCCATCATTATGACAGTGAAATCCTTTCAAACGAAAAAATAATGAATATATCAATAATTATTTTACACAATATCCATTCAAAATAATTAATTCCAATGAGGATTGTATTGAATCAAAATATTTTTTTATCATTGATTTTTTTCAAAGAACGTACTGGAATTGGAAACATATTATTCGCAAAGACGCCCACAAAGTATTATATAAAAGAGTATGGATAAATCATTCAAAATTTTAATGACACTGCCTGATACTTGATGAAGATCCACATCGAAACATTTTTAATATCAGCACAAGAGGTTTACAAAACCGCGACAAATGTTTCGCTACACAATACCTTCACAAAGCAAAATTTCATCAACTACTTTCAGATTGACACAATTCAAAGCTATGCTACTATCCGATCAAATGATTAATTGTCGTCTGAATTCCAACCGAAAAGAGCAGATGCAATCCTTTTTAATTAAACGGTTTTATCTAGCTTGCCCTGTTTGTTTGTTTGTCTATTTGTTTGGGTCAAAATCAGTAATTGAAGTTTAATTCCCTTCCTGTTGATACATTGATCTAATATTTTGCCTATTCATTCAGTGTTGACAATACAATTTGATGAATTACGGCTAATCAATTATGGAGAATAACATATTTTTTCACATTAGGTTTCGTGACATACCGTTTCAAATAAATAGTTACAATATTGCTTTATCAGCCCAAAACTTCAGGCTTCCAACTTCAAAACTGACGAAATTCAATACAATCTTCAAACCCCTAATTTGCCCCCTTATGGTGGAAATTTCTAATTCCCTTTCTAGATTATTATTTACGCTATACATAGAACCTACCTGCATATTTCACGATTCTAGGATCAGTAGCTTCGGGTGTACGTTAATATAAGAGTGTCAGTCAATCAATAGGTACCCACTAATACAATATTGAATAGAATCAGCAAAAAAACTGAAAGAATTAGAATAAAATGAAATTTGATAGGATGGATGAATGTAATGCATGTATGTACGTCTTTGCCTTTTTCAGGCGCTAAACAGCTGGACAGATAGAAATGTAAGTTGTCAAATAGATATATCATGACCTGGAACAACACATAGGGTACGTTCCTACGGTAACGTGAGTAAAACAGCGGGGTACGTATTGATTAACGTACAGTCGAAGCTGCTGAACCTAGAATCTTGAAATATGTAGGTGGGTCCTTTGTATAGCATAGATAAGCATCAAGAAAGGGAATCAGGAATTTTCATCACAAAGGGGTGATATTGTAACTATTTCTTTGAAATGGTGTGTCACGAAACTGAATGTGACAAACCAACTTCTACGGGGGCAAAGCCACGGGCAACTACTAGTGATTTATATTTTCATTTTGAAAATACAGTCAATAAACAACTACCTATCGAAGAATAGCTTCGAGAATCGAATTGTGTTACCTATAAAGGAATTTCGCAAAACCAAAACAACCGTCAACGACGTCTGCCCTCACGCGTCTGCTCGCGTTCGGGTCTTACAGTAGAAGCGATGTGTAATGTTTGACTGCCTTGCGTCGAGTTAATCTAATCGTGATAACGATTCGTCCTAATTTATTGGTGTAAAAGACAAAGTTTAACTATCATAAATACTCAAAACGACGATTTTATCAATTTTTATAATAATTTGACAGATATTCTAAAATGTGCATTGTTAAAAAATGTAAGATTTTATTGTATTCATGGTTCAGTATTTCGCATATAGTGGCTAATACATAAGAGGTAGATATATGCTATTGCGAACTTTTATTTAGAACTGAACTATTTGAAATTTCTTGATACTTATCGTTATATTATGACCAAAATCACACCAAACCTCCATAAATTGTAGCCTGTATGTCATTCTGATGTATAAACTGTATTTATCCAAAGTTTCGTCAAAATCCGTTCAGTCGTTTAGGCGTGAAAGAGCCACAAAAATACATACATACATACATTCATCCATCCACACAAAATTTCACATTTATAATATTAGTATGGATATACTTTTGTGTACAAATCGATTTCAAAGTTTCGATTCAAAACAGTGCAAGACAAGATCTAAGTGAAATGTTCCACCGTTGATATATTTCAAAAATCAGTTACAAAACAGGAAATGATTAAAATATCAACACCTGATGATGCTCACTTGGTTATCGAAACGCGCATCAGTGTCAGTGTTTTTATACATGCATGAAAAAAGTGTTTTTATTCAAATTACAAATGTTTGTTTTGGGGATGATATAGATATATAAAAATGTTTCATGTTTGGAATATTTGGTAATGCAACAAACATCAAAAGTATTTCTGATATCTCATATTTGTTTGATACTTATTGTTTCAATTAATGAAAACTTTGTGTAATTTTTTATGTTTATATGGAGTTAGGAACCGAGTGTTATGTTTTTGCAACCTTTTTGAAGCGCCATTTCAACAATGCCATTAAATTATTTTGATATTTCATTGAATGGCTTATAGGTACATGAGTTTGTGACAGTCACTAGAAAATGTTCGATTTGGGCTGTTATATATTTCAGGTTCCAAATATTCAGTACCTCATACATATTGCAGCAAAAATTAATTTCATATCATACTATTTCCTGTGCGTTGACGTTACCATGACCAAATCCATGTTGAAAACAAATATATGAAGAATCTAAGAAAATACTGAGGAAGATACTAAATCAACAAGTCATTTCGTATTCTTATTTGATCTGTCTTTATAACGTTTTATACTGTAGATTTCCTCATACACGTGTATGTATGTAGGAAACTATTGTATAGCAAAACACGTGTAAACAGTTAGTAAACTATTCGGTAAAAATGTCACAATAAAGTTTACTTGACTACATTTGTGGAAAAATATATTCGACCGAATATGTCAAAAGAAGCGGACTTCTATAACACATCTGGAGTATTTCTGAAGCAATTTGTCGTACAACGAAATCGAAAACAGGACGAATGAATGAACAAATGGAAGGGGCCAAATTGTTTTTAAAGTGACCCGCACATATTCCAGCGTATGACTTTTTCATTGAAACTGGAACGGAATTCGCAACCCTTATGATTATTTTAGAGATACCTTTGGAAAGTCTTTTCCACCGTATACAGGGTGGAGCACCCCATACGACACGGTCCCTGTGAACCAAACCAGTAATTTTTTCGAGAATGTCTCCATTTCAGTATATGTATATTGATCAAGGCTTCAGAAGGAAATTATTTTTGAGTTGTTCAAAAAAGTTTGACATATCGAAGTTGTGTTTTTTTGAATGGAACACTCTCTATTTCGTTAGACTTTCGAATATGTCAGGAAAAAATAATGATTTCATATAAGGTACTATATATATAACTATGACCATTCTTGAGTTATTGATTTTTCGAAATATTACACAGAATATTCAAATAGAAAATTATGTATTTTTTTGGTCCAAACAAAAAAAAATTCAATTACTTCCATTGTATTCAAGGGTTCTCTATACCTAACCTAAATAGTCTTTTAGATATCGGCGTTTTCAAGTATTAGTTCGTATTTCAGTGCGTTATTTGAATCATAATAGCTTTGAAATTACATTCATTTGATTTGCTCACAATTGACAGTTGTTATACTTCACTTCATCGAAAATATTTAGTGTTCACTACAATAAAGTTATCATTCACATTCATATTCTGACAGTTTCTCATTAAACAGACTATCCTTTTTTTTATTATTCGACTGAAACAATAACAAAATATGAGACACGAATGTATTTAAATCAAAGTAGGTGTTTCATGATCCTGTCGAATACAAAGATCTACTCTCTCTATGAAAGACTATCTAACATTAAATAATATTTGGAGCATCACTCTTCGAAAAGGAGCCCTTTTTCTCTCCTTTATATTTTCCAGTATGGTTGAAGGAGTGTCGTAAGCCTCATTCTCAAAGTATCCCCATAAGAAAAAATATAGGCAAGTCAAATCTGCAGAACTCGCTGGCCAATTTTGTGGTCCTCCCCTACCAATCCATTCATTCGGAAAGCACATATTCAAAAACTGTCTGACACTGAATTTGAAATGTGCAAGTGCTCCATCCCATTGTAACCACATCGTCTGATATTCACCGACAAATTCTCTAGAAGCTCAGGCAGATCATGTCGCGAAAATTGTTAAAAGTTTTGACCATACAAGTTTTCATTATAAGAGTCATATAATTTGTGTACCTACCTATGATTCTGTTCCTCTTATTCCGTCCATGAGTACTAAAACAGACTAATACGGCTGTATAGCATATCTATATTTTGATTTCGAGATTCCCTGCAAAACATCCTAACGCGTTATATTAGGTGATCTAGCGGGCAATTCTAACGACTTCGGTTTGAATAATTATCATCTAACCACTTTTTATTTACTTTGTCGTGATGAGGGGGTATCTCATCTTTCTGAAACGTAACATTAGTTGAAAATCCATTTTGAATTGTCAATTATCCAAACCAGCACACAGGCAAAAACCTGATATAACACCTCTAGATGTTTTTGGGGTGATACGTGGTGGTAAGTATGAAATACACAACCGCAGTTTTCATTTCACGGTTAGAAAAATAGGCCCTTGCAACGGAATAACCCAAGAATTATTTTATAATGTGGAAAATTGATTCGAAGTCAAATTTTATTGTCATCAAGAATTGAGTAGTGAACACTTTTGAACATTTATTGACGTAAACTAGAGCATACTATTGTTTATAATATGTAGATTTTCAAGAAACACAGATTGAACTGCTTATTTACTTATTCCCCATTGATCTGGGGAATTTCCGCCCACAAACATATTCATAATTTGAACCCGAATCATATCATTTGAGAAAAACGAAAAACAGGCTCTTTGTTTTCGATTGTTTGGAAGCTGTACATCAAATGGGGAGAATTGTCCTTTATTCTACTCAGTGAGCATATTCTCATAGAGGCTACATCTGGTATAGTTAAATAAATAACTTCTCCCAGGAAGAAAATAGAAAATTCATTAGAGTAAAGTGCACAGACCTCCAAATGAAAATTTTATGTTTTCACCAAGCGAATCCGGTACAGAGTACCTCCACACAAAGTACGAACCCTTTAAATCAGAATAATGTTGTTGAGAAAATGTGAATTTGTTTCAAGGTAGTAAAATTTCCAACAACCTTTCAGGAGGATCTGCTCGTGAAAAATGAAACAATGGACTTTCAATGGAACATTTGATGTTGGAGGTGGATGCTGTTATTCGGGCAGTCCGGGTCGAATTACATTTATTATCCAGGACCGCTTATTGCATTACTTATAATGTGAGCATTAAAAAATCGAAAATTCAAAATGAAGTATGAACACAAGTATGAACACCCAAACTGAGTAGAGCCATGAAGATGATAGCTATATACAGGGTGTAACTAAATAAGTGTAAAACATTCAACGAGTGATTTCTCATCGAGAAGAAGATAGGATCTTTCATATAAAGACATTTCATTGGATCATCCCTTGTTAAGATACAGCCCCTTGAAGGGGGTACATAAAATTTGTATAACAATTTTTTTCACAAGCACTAAAAAAGTTACAATATTGAAATTAACCTGACGTTTT